>JANHGB010047436.1:0-45877 GCA_026283785.1 Coracopsis vasa
TTGATACTGGCTGTGTGTTAGTCCTATGTCCCACATGAAACACTCTATCTAGGAAAAGCCCTTCATAACCTATAAAGACCTTATCCCTTAGTAACAGCAAGACCTAAACTTCATTTTTATGTTCACTGAGCTCTGTGCTGAGAAGATACCCGGGCCTTTGGAGTTATGAGCATGGTATTGAGGACACTTTATTTTGGTATCCACCTTTATCTGTTTGAAATAGAGAGACTAATTATTACAAATTTACAATAAAACAACTTGCTGCATTTGTCTCTCAGGAATCACAAATTCCTGTTGGAAAGATTATGTAAGGTGTCTTTTTATTTTTTTTTTTTTCAAGGGGTCTGTTAATAAACTCCTTCCACCTACTGGAGATCATAGAAAAGAACATGTTTTAAACTCTGTGTCAAGTATTCCTGCAGTTATATTCTTTTACTGTTGGGACCTAAGGTGGAATGGCAATGAGTATTGCTTTTTCACATGCTCAGCTTACTTAGCAGATCTTTACCAATGGATTTTGATCCTAATAGTTTTTGAAGAGGCATGTCCAGCACAGAAAGCTTCTGAACCAGATTAGCAGTGCTCCAAATTGCTAATTTAGCAGAGCCCTTTTTACTGAACAGTTATTTCTAGTGGACTTTTTTATCCATGCCTACTACTTCAAGCTGTCTTTTGAGTGAGTTGCAGTGTAGGATAGTACAAACCCTGATACAGAAAAGAAGTAGTTCGAACTTCTACAGGATGTTGAGAAGAATGTCTGTTCAGGTGCCAGTGTGGTACAGCTCATAATGCTGTCAGCCCGTATACAGCCAATGTCAATAGGCAAGATGAACACTTCCCTAGTGCTGTTTAAAAGCAGTGAAGCAAAGATGACCTTTGAGAGCCTTCACCATCACTTTTAAAATATTTAAAATAGAATGTACTATTCTGTATGGCCTTGATGTAGGAATTGAGAGAAGGTGGAGTTCACTTTGAAAAAAGGCCGCCTTGGAATGGGCATTTTTAAAGAACAGGGTTAAGTCTCCCAGAGTTATCTACCCATTTGCATCTGTATTGCTTTTATCCATAGTTAACTCGCAGATGATTTTTCTACCCGTGGGAACAAATTAGTCATATTAGTATTGTTACCAAAGCAACATCCTCCAACCCAACAGAAAAAGGTACCAACAGATGAATTATCATTTCTGTGTTGGGAGGCAGTGATACCATGTAGAATGGCAGCCTGTTCTAAAATATGAGAGATCATCATTTTCTAAGGATTCATGCTGCGTTTGCAGTTCTGCTGGACAAGACGATCTAGCCAGCCAGATCTGAAATCTTCCTGCCTAGAAACTGGCATTTGAATGACAGCCTGAACAGTAGACTACCTGGTAATCTCTGATGCTGGAAAGTGGTACCACAAGGTGGTAGATAATGTAGAAGTTCTGTTTTTCCAGCGTTTCATGCATCTGTAGATAATACAAGAGCTAAATGTGACTAAGCCAAGCTCCACCAGTGTTTTTGATAGTATCACCCTTTCTCTTTGCAATTGTGGAGGAGAGTCACAGATGTTTGGCTGCTGATGAAAAAGCTTGAGGGTGCTGCTTGGGGCTCTTCTGTTCCCTGAAGGAATGAGGGTTTTCATTATAGTATGTAGCACCTGCTTGTGGCTGGGAGCTTCGTCCCTGAATCCGTGTAAGTCCCTTTCTGGCCCCTGCGTGCTTTAAGAACAGAAAAGTTACTGACTTGTGTTAGGTTGGAAATGATTCTGGAGCTGACTGGCCATTGGTTGTTCTAGGACAAGATCACTGATCTTGAAATCAAAGAAAGCCTAGGGAATCTCTGATTCCCAGCTTCTTCTGGGAAGACAGTGCTAGACACACGTAGCGGATGCTGGTATACAAAGGGATTGTTCTCCACTGCAGGGATGCAGCTGGCCCTGCACTGTGGCTACATACAGAGGCCCAGATGAAGGGGTGGCAGAGTTGTGTCCCAAAGAATTGCAATGGAGAGCAGGCTATCTGCTGTCTAGAGAACTGTGATCATCTCCATGTGATAAAAATATGAAGCCCTAAGTGCCAGTGTCTTGTTCCATTACATGATAGCAGGCCAGTTAAATTTGAATCATGGCAGATAACATGCAAATCAAGTATTGAACACAGGGTGGAATGTGGCCTGGACATCTCCATGCTCTAGTGGCAGTATACTGCCACTGTAGTTGAAAGTCCACTTCCTTATTGGGTGTGTGCTATATGCTCAGACCCTCAATGAGACGCAAACTCTACAGATCCAAGCTGGATATGGAATTGGGTGCATGGTAGCCCTGCTGTGTCTCAAGGTGAGTCCCAGTCAGCTTCCCTTTTTCTTAACACCTACTGTCCACATTCCAGTTGGGATGCCAGAACTCATAATTCCATAGTAAGAAGGATTCACTGTCACTGGGATAATAACAGCAGCCTTGCTGTGTAAATTGCTGAAGTGGCCCAGAACAACAGTGTGGCTCTCCTCTGTGTTAACAACTTCTAGCGCTTCCAACTGACTTGGACCCAATAGGACACCTTTTCATCTTGAGGCCATGGGGAGGCACATAGTAGTGAAGATGTTTCAGGGCTGCTCATCTTTCTTAAAAAGAGGAAACAGTTATGTGTCTCACCCTTCTCAAGCATGGTTTAATATACCAAGCTCATCCTGTGACAGCAAGACTTTACTTCCATAATGTGTGCCTGGAGCATGCTAGGTTGCCAAAGGCAATTATGGACATCACAGCAGCTTTGTAGGAAGCTTTCCTAACACAAAATTTAGATATAAGAATTGTAAGAGTTTGGGCAGAAAGGCAAAACATAGGCTGGTGCTAGCTAAGCAAGAACATGTTCTTAGAAGCACTAGGGCTAGAGTTTTTTCCTCTGCTCAGGAATGAACTGGAAGTTTGTGATTAAGCAGATTGTGACTGTACAGAACACCACTGGAGAGCACGCATACTAGCTGTAAGCCCTAATTATCACTTCTCAGGTCTGAAGGCAGAGGATCCTGTCAGTGTATTGACTAAAATTGGACTGGTGCCCTTTAAGACAGCATCCATGCAGCTGTTGTTAACAAGTATTGTTCGTCACCCATCAAGGTCAAGGGGATTCAGGAGACTGAGTGACTAAGTGGGTAGATAAATATGATCACATGAAGGTAAAACCATTATCTCTGTACTCGCCTCACCTGGAGAATGCTCAGTCTACATGGAGCTCCTTGGCCTGCCCCATCCCACCTCTTCATAGTGAGAGGTACAGTGTCTGGTCTGTATGTTTGTAACAAGGCAAAGAGCAGGCTCAAGAATACGTGACAATCCTGTTTGGATCTGGTTTTGTAGAACTGCTGGCTTAGCCATATGTTGTTTTAATCATCTTCTTTGAGGAAGAGGTCCACTCACCACATACCACACAACATGCTGTTGAAAAGTCTAAGAATCTGTGTGATTGAGGCATAGAAAATGTCAAAAAAAAAAAAAGTTGGTATTTGTCTGCTCATTGTCTTCCTTTGCTAGGATTGCAGGAAGGCCACAGGGGGGCGATGTGTCAGCAGAGAAAACTGGTACAAGAGAAAGCTATAAAGACAGAGTAAGGATGAAATCCTGCTCCTGTTCAAAACGTTACTTTTCTGTGTGTAAGAAATACAGTGCTATTTCAAATCTACAAAGATGAAAACCTCCAGGAACTCTGAAGATGGGAATCCATCTAGCCATGCATTGCCATCAAGTGCTTAGTGTTTTCAGGTAAGAGAGCTAAGAAATAGCAAATTCCTTCACAAACTTTTGAGTATCCAACCTCCACGAAGCAGAAATGGGAATGGGAGCTTGTTCCACAAGTGGCTATTTATTGGGAGGAAATTTTAGGTACTGACTATCTGGCTGGTTGAAGGATTGTGTGACAGTGGCATCCCAATCAGACTAAGAGCTTTCAGCTGTGTTCCCAGTTTTGTCTCTGAGTAAGTATTCCCCTCTCTGCCTGAGAGCCCTCTGTGTGACTGGTAGAATCCAAATCACAGCAGGGATGGTACGTCCTTTGGAGAGCAGCACCACAGAAGAGACATATGTAGGTGTGTGTGAACAGCATTGTATTGAGGAAATATGTAGTCCAAAAGCAGAAACACAAGTTGGTTACTGCTTAGACATTTCACCTGGAGAATCCATGAGAAGTTTCAGAGGAGGTAGAGAGGTATACGGGGAGGCTAAATCTCTATCGTTTCTGCAGCATTTTCTGGTGGAAAATATAATATGAAAGTAACGTGCTTGAAGGGAAGAACAAGGGAAAGAACAGAGGAAAGGGAGGGCTGACAGATGAGAATTAAGTGGCAAAGTATCTCATCAAGTGATCTATGCAACTGCTTTCGAGCTGAAGCAGTTCTTGAGGACTTGGCCTGCAGCTGCAAACCAGGGGTGAAAATCTTTTGGTTCAATTCCAGAAGAGGATTTTACCCCCAGTACCTCAAGACAGTTCTGCCCAGCTACTTTAACAGGTTATTCTGAAGTCATCCGACTTTCAAAACAGTACTTTGTGGAGATGCCCACAGTCTTCAGAAGGGGCTTTTAAATCATTAGTGGAAACTGCAACATGTCCAACAGCTGAAAAACAACTCTTCTAGAATAGAGTATACTTTTTAACCTGGAACTCTTGCATTCAATAGAAATGTTAAAAGATACCCAATGGGATGATAATCACAAGTGTATATAATGGCCTGAAGATAAATACATTGTTGTATATGTAGCATCCCATCAGACAACAAACATACAAACAACATGTAAGTAATAAGTGGAAGACAAGCTTGCTATGAAAGCATGAAAGGGTTTGTTAATGCAAGGTTTGTTAAAGATTAATGTTAGTCCTTGCTTTCTGATACTGCGGTAGACAAGGTTGACCTTAGGAAAGATCACAAAGAGTTAAAAATGAAGCAGTTCATCCAAGTTTGTTGGCAGCAGGTGATTTTTTTCTAACCAGTATGTTTTTACTGTAGGCTTTATAAAGTAAGCCTTCCAGGATGCAACTTCAGCCCTTCCTGATCCCACATCCCTGTTCTATGTTGCAATAGAACTCCTGGGAGCCACAGTCATTTTCTTGCTCTCCACCCTTCTAGGGGTATGTCATCCCAATGGGACAAGTACATCCTAAGATAGCCAGGATTACTTTTCACTGGGGGCCATTGCACTCCCTCTTTATCCCTCCCTTCCTGAACAAAGTTTGGGCAAGCTGCCAAAGAAAGCAGACATCTCTCTGATATGGTAGCAGGTTAAAGAATTTAACTTAGAGGCATTGCATCGGGAATAGTTAAAGACAGCAATGCAATGCAGACATGATATAGGAAATCCATGCAATAAATTAGTATGAACTGCTTGCAATTTGAAATATAATTGAAAATGAGAATCAATGTAAGAAGAGTGAATAACTTCAAATAATAATAACTTCAAATTTAAAGTTACTTTGAAAGATGCTAAAAAGCTTTAACCTGGGAATTATGGCAAGAAATATTTTCTACCTTACAGAGGTGAAATTTCATCTGAAGGGCAAAAGGCAGTGGAAAGACCAGTTATTTCTGCGTTCTGAAATTTCTTACAATTACTGTTCCCTGGTCTGTATAAGTGTTGAAGCTTAAACGACCATATTGGTTACTCATGCTTCTAATCTACAGCATATACAATCATTTTCATCTATTACCTAGGGGTTATCATATGCAGTTTCCTGTAAAAGAGGCCACATTTTAGCCTATGAAGAGTTCAGATTAGCCTGAATGGCTCTCAGAGCTTGTTGTTTCTTGCAGTATGTGAGCATAGGGCAGGAAGGTCTAAAGGTCATAATTTTTAGGGAATTAATCCCCTTGTGCAGGGTTTTGGGGTTTTCCCCTTACTTTTCAAGTAGTATTTCAGACAGCTGCAAATGAAACGCATCAGGAAGATGGGACAGGGAGTCAGCTGGAACAGAAATTAGATGCCACAACCTAGGCAGTAAAATGTGTTATCTGTCATTTAACACCAGTTCTTGATCTGGAAAATGAGTAACCAAAGTGTCTTCATGTGTGTGAGAGGCTGTTAAGAGAGCCACACATTGCAGTGGAAAAGCTGTGCTCCTTGGACTGTGCTACATCTGTACATGTATGATTGGCAACTCTTGTAAACTCTTTTTCTTTATTTTGCCTGCGTGTAAGATTGCTATGGTGATCTTCACGTACTTCATAAAACAATAGGAAGATGCAAGCAGCAGTTCAGATAGAAAATGGCACTGGGAGGATCCAAGTATTTAATTTGCCCTCTCTTGCCACAAAGGAGAGCTCTGTAAACACAGCTGGGGTTCTGGTAGGTCTTGTAGAGTCCAGCCTTTGCCCACATTGTTACTGACAGTGGAAG
Organism: Coracopsis vasa; assembly: GCA_026283785.1. Classification (NCBI taxonomy): domain Eukaryota; kingdom Metazoa; phylum Chordata; class Aves; order Psittaciformes; family Psittacidae; genus Coracopsis; species Coracopsis vasa. The sequence goes on from JANHGB010047436.1 coordinate 6,362, forward strand.
TTTTATAGGTGAATGGCCAGCTCAGTCTTCAAGCCATAATATGTTTCATATAAACGAGTGAGATACAACAGATATGTACAAGGTATTTGGGATTATAAGATTTTTAGAAGCAGGTTTTTCACTAAATAGTGTTCTTCTGTGTCCTGGTTTAAGCCCAGATAGCAACCCAGAAACCACGCAGCCGCTCGCTAACTCCCTCCCCTCACTACCCCCGCTCCTGGAGAAAGGGGGAGGAGAATCGAAAGAATTTAGCTCCCATGGGCTGAGATAAGAGCAGTCCAGTAACTAAGGCATAACACAAAACCACTACTGCTGACACCGATAATAATAATGATAAGGGAAATAACAAGGGAACAGAATACAAGCACTCACCACCCACTGACCGATACCCAGCCCAACCCAAGCAGTGATCTACCCCTTCCAGGTAACTGTCTTCAGTTCATATAGTGGGCATGATGTGCTGTGGTATGGAATACCTCTTTGGCTATTTTGAGTCAGGTGTCCTGTCTCTGCTTCCTCCCGACTTCCTCTCCTCCCTGGCAGAGCTTGAGACTCAGAAAGTCCTTGTTCAGAGTAAACATTACTCAGCAACAACTAAAAACATCGGTGTCATCAGCGTTGTTCCCAGGCTGAAAGTCAAAACCACAGCACTGCACCAGCTACTAAGAAGGAGAAAAATGACTGCTACTGCTGAACCCAGGACAGTTGGCTATTGTTAATTAAATTTGACACAGGATTGCAGCTCGTATGAGGCATGATTTGTGGTACCTGTCATTCTTGAAGGCCTGCTTGAATAATCAAGTTACAGGAAAGTACTTGCCTCTAATCCATTTCACAGGAAGCTAACGACTAGTCTGTAAGTTTAAGTTGTGGTTTAACTGCTCCACAAATATGGCACCAAAGTAATGCCATTAGTTGTTCTTGGTAGTCTTTTATTATTGTCCTGCTTATTATAGAGAAGAAAAATAACTGGAGAGCAGGCTGCATTACCTTGGTATTCAGGTGTTTACTCATATCATGAGCAGTCAGTGTCTTAAATGTTTTATTTCCTGGAGGCGCTCGATTTCTACTCCGACACATTATTTCCTGAACAGTTCTTTTCCTTGGGGTGGTCTCCTTAAAAACATATGCATGGAAGCTGACTTACTGAGTTATTCACTTACTCAGGTTGCTTTTATCTTTCAACTCTGGTTCATTTGTTTGGGATGCTTGATTCATAAACACAAACACATGCAATACCAGTTTCCTTTCACAGAACTATTCACCTACTGCATATTTGAAAAATCACTCAAAGCGTTCAAGGGCTACGTGCTCTTGCAATCTATGTTGGCATTATTATGCAGAGACACACACACACAAAAAAATAACATGATTAAACTCTTCACATGTGTAACAGACCCTTTTTGAATAGCTTTCATTTCACACAACAAATGCAAGTAGCACATGCAAAAAAACCATTATAAATTCATTAAACAAAAGAGAAATGTATACATTGATTGTATCAACAGTTGCAATGCACTAAAATAAATTGGTTCAGAAATCTGTGAAAAAGCCCTAAGGCATCCATCCCTGTGAGAAAAAAATCCATGAGCCAAAATCTTTGAGGATCCCTCCATTCAGTTCCTCTTTATATATCAAACACAAATTGCTTGTCATAGTCGACTTTCACAGCTGATTACCATCTATAATTTCTTATTTGTCATTCATTCCAATTCCCCATTTTCCTATGATGCTCTATTTATACTGCTTAAATTTTCAGTTGTGATACCACTGTTTTCCCCTATGTCATCTGTTACCCTTTAGTGGGTGCCCTTAACTCTAAGCCAAATACTAATTAATTATTTGGTGGGGGTTTATCCAATTATTTTTTAAAATAAGTAGATTTTGCTACTCCTATTGAATCAAATGTCACATAGCCATTGCTGGGACTGTAAGGCATGCCGTGAAAATACTTTCTTGGAGCAAGCTTCACATAACATTTCTGAACAGCTCTTCTGAAGGATAGTATTCTTCCCATGATTATTTGGGAATGTTTTTCTAATTCAAGACTAGCTACTTGAGATTTAAGTCTTAAATTATTTAAAATTACAATATTAATGTTACTTTGTATGTTTTTTCTAGTAAGCATTGGGATTTATCTGTATGACTCTGCTTGTCAGTTACATTGAAACTTTGGGTAGAGTTTTATTCTTCGAGAATTTACTTTACAAAAAACATGGTAAAATGTAACTTCCTTCAGAAGACTTCAAATAGAGCTTGTGTACAAGGTTTCAGATTAAGGAATATTTGATGATCTATCTACTAAAATAATTAGAGACAGGCTCTCCTTTGAAAAATTGCAGTCTTGCCCAGTAATACACAAACAACTAAAAGCATTAAAAATAATAAAAAAAAATCTCGAAACTGAGGGGAGAAAAAAAAAAAAAGTAGGTTGCTATTCTGTGCACCGAAGTTCAAAGATCAATTCAAACTGGGGAAAGAATACAGAAGGGCTGCATGGACAATTAGGAGTCTGAAGAGACTTCATCTTATGGAGAATGACACAACTTGAATGGTTTAGCCTAGCCTAGCAAAATGAAGACTGAGCAGAAAGATGACGTCTCTATAAATATACCATGGAAAATGGCACAGAAAGAAATAACTAGCTGATAAACACTATTGGCTTGAAACTTAATGCATATAAACTAGTCTTAAGTACATTTAGGCTATAAATTAGCAGATTTTTAACCATCTGAGCAGGGAGGTACAGGAATAGGATTGCAATCAGAGCAGTGGGGGAACATCATTGAAGATTTTAAAAAAATTCCCAAAAGCCACCACCCTCATCACCCCACAAAACAGCTCAATCCAGTTATAAAAAATTTATGAGATGTTGCCTCTTCCAAAATTAGTTAATTTAATGACCTAGAACATTCTTTGTAATCCTACATTAATTATCTAGGGTACATGGTGAGAGAACATCAGGCATTTGTATGGATTTAATGGACACCTAAACATTCATGGTGTGAAAAAGCATTACGAGTTCATAACCTCTCAGGTATCAAGCACTTAATTGGGGCCAGTGAAATGTTACATACTTCCCAGAAAATACAGAGTAACTAAACATATCTGTTTCTCCTAAACAGAGAATGCTCCCATCAGGGCACAGCTAAGTCTTTCAGAAACCTTACCTTGGTTTTTTGTTGTTGTTTTTTGGGGTTTTTTTTTGTTGTTTTTTTTCGGTTTTTTTTTTTTTTTTGTGTGCATGTGTTTGGGTTTTGTGTGTGGTTTTGGGGGTTTTGTTTGTGGGGTTTTTTTGTGTGTGTGGTGGTTTTGTTTGTTTGTTTGTATTAGACTGGTTTCTTTTGTTTTATTTTTGGGGGTTTTTTTTTGGGTGGGTTCTTTTTTTTTTTTTTTCATTACACAGGGACCTGATGCCTTCACTTGCGTAATGCACATCTCAAGCACTGGCAACCCAAATTCATCGTCTGAAAAGGGTGTGCCAGACAAGTCTGCTAGAAGTAACCACAAGTACTTTTGTTTTAAATATTTTATTTATTTATGGTGTAGTAGGGAATGTAGGTTACAGACCTAATATTGAAAACCAAATGCCTTTTAATATGACATCTGTTAACAATCAATTCATTTTGTCCAATCAAAGTAGTTTTCAACATGCACTTTATAAGGCAAACTCTCACTGGCCAATATGCATCAGGAAGGGATTCACAGTCTATTAAAAGTATGCTTCTTGGTATCTAACTCAAATTGATTTGTATAGGGTTTTCACTATTTACTAATTCTTTGCAGAACTCTATGATTCCTCATTCTTTCATACATTAAAGCTAAACCTTTTTAAGCTATTTTGCTTGAGACTAAAGACTGGATTTTGGTGTCAATGTATTTTGTTAAAAAACAGACCAGGAAGATAACAGGCCAAATCTCATCCTGCTCTTTACTTGGCATACTCCTAATTTTCTATTTGCAATTTCTTCTAAAAGTCATTACATAAGTATATAATAAAATATAAGCAATGGGATGAAAGTAATATCTAATGAATTGTTTGTGATCTGCTTAGAATTTCTTCTTCAAAAGGAAGCACGAAGTAAAAGTGGAAGCTATCGCTTATCAATATGTCAATATCAGTAGGGTCAGACTAAAGTTCTGTGACTTGAGAAAACACTACCCTTGACAAAGAGGCACCACTTAAAACATAAAATATATAACTGGAGTAAAAGCATAAATTAATATAATATTAATAGTTATAGGAATTATAAGGATTACTGTAAAATGTCACACTTCTTTGGAAGTGTGTTTAAGTTGCAACATTTCTTTCAAAAGTTTGGATTTAGCATTATTACTGATTGCAGGGGAATAATTGGTGCTTCATTTAAAATAAAATGATGTCTTTGTCCCCTGTTAAGTATTGTTAGGATCTCTTACAATTTCAAAAATATTTTATCTGAAATATACTAGTTTATACTAAGCCAATCCACTTCTGAAGGTCAACCAAAACCTGTTATCTGAAATTTGTAAAATGCAACTCATATGTTAGCTTTTTGGTCTTTTTATTGGAGTTTTTCAAAAATACCATATTCATCATTTCTGACAAAAGAAATGCTGAAAATAATAGAGAACATGGACTGGAAAATATGTCCATTAATAATTAATAAATGTTGAAGTTCTCAAAAAAATAGGGGAGTAGAATCAAACATGACATGTTTCCATACTTAAAGAAAAAGGATTTGAAGAATTACAAAGTGAATCAGTAATGCAGAAAAGCATGGCTTTTTAGTAAAAAAGTAATATTTCTATAAAGACTTTGAGGTCATTAACCTGAATGTTTCTACCTAAGATCCCCTTATGGAGCATGGGCAAAAGAGAAGTCCCATCATGGAATTTGAAGGTAATGTACCTGGCATACTCTGTGAATATGGAGATGGTTTTAGTACACTAAATGGAGAACTGTAAAGGTCTATATAGAGATGATGTTTTACTTTTTTTTTACTGTAATTTAAAAGAACTTGGAAATGAGAAATGAAAAATTGGAATAACTATGTATTTAAAATATTTGAAAGAACATATTCAAAAACTGTAGTGAATGTATAAAGTGAAGAGACAGTGCTTCGAGGAATTTTAAAATTCACCAGCTCTGATGTGCTAACAGGCATAGAGAAAAAGCAGATAAAGGTCGATCAGGTTCAGCTGTACTAGCATCTCAGCAATAAGATTGTAAAGTGTTCATGCAGTGTTATTTGTGCATTGATATGTGCTATATAAATTTGAATTAACTAATCGTATTTACATGCACTGTCAGCAAAAGGACTTGTCATTTTCATTATTTGCATCACTTGACCTACAGAATCTATACAAATATTTCTTTGATGTCTCATCAAAGGCAGCCTAATAGAGGACAAGACAAACTGAATTTCTATATTTCTTCACCACTTTTAGAGCACTTATGAATTCATTGGTACTGCATGATCTTTGTCATCTATTTTTTTCCTTCTCTTGTATTACATTATAGAAAACTGTTCAGAACGAAAAGACAGCTTTGTGTTAGATCTGGGGACAGACAGAAAAATAATGACAGCTTAATGGCAAAGTAGGCTTCAGTAATGTTAAACATTTGGATGCCTTTGGGTAACTCCAAAAGCAAATTTTAAGAATCTTTTTTTTTTTTTTTTTTAATACTTATGTCAAAACTATTTATGCTAATTCCTTTGTAAAGCTAATTAAAAAGAAACAAATAAATGTTCAGGGAAAATATTTCATCTTACTGTAAACTTCTTAACTAGTTAACAATCATATTGCAGACTCTGCTGATCTATTTACTTGCTAAATTTAGGGTGAAAGATTTAAATTCTGGAAGTGCCTATTCTGTCCACCATTTATAAAAGAGTCTAGAATGACTGTAAAGGCGGTAAAAAGTGTGTGTTTGGAAAGATTTCTGTGACAAGAAAAGTAGAGAATAATGTGAGAATTAAGTAGAGACTTCTTTGCTTGGGCAGCAGCTGAACAAAGACTTTAAGAAATTAAGAACAAAAAAGATGGCCATACAAATTCAGGTAGAAAGTCCTTTGTGGATTACTTTCACTGTTTTGACAGTCAAAGCCCCTTTTGATTTCAACAGTTTTTTTCCATCACATCACACTCTCCATATCCCTCTAACTCTCACTACTTTCCCTACCATTCATATAGCTCCCTCTCTTTTTCTTTAACCATATTCTCTTGACATTAAAAGACTATTTTAAGATAAAACCCCAATTATTTTTAAAATAAACAAACAAGGAGATCCATAAATAAGAATGAACTAAATTTACCCTTAGTATAGTACATAATCTGAGTTTTAATTCTATTTGTCTAATTTTAAGTACAAAGAAATTAGTCATTGTAAGAATAAGAAAAAGACTTTTAAGGAGCAGTTCCTTTGATTTTAATGCAGATGCCTAAAACTGGTTAGCTGAATCACACTCAAAACTATCAATACTTCTTTATTTAACATCAAGATAGCTTAAAGGGAAACTGATGTTGATGACATGTACAGTGAGCAATAAGCAAAAATCAAGAAATAACATATGTCAAAGAAAATCTTAAACTTTTAGCTTTGATTTTTGATCTATATTCACCTCAAAATAGCTTCAGGAGAATCAAGATATACATGCCAAATAGCATGCTGGTAAAGCAGAAAGACATTCAAACTAAATTTGAATTAAGACTTAACAGAGCTGAATTAAATGGTCTTCTTTTTTAGAAGGTTAAAATAAATCGTTATGAATAAGACTTTTATTCAATATTTTCATTATGGGTTTCTTCTATCAGACACAGTTCGTCTTATTGCCCTTATCTAAGAAATGTGTTCTTGGGCCTTGGTTCATCATCTACATACCAATTAATTCCCTTTTTGCTTCATTTATCTTTTTTCCTCTTGACTTCTGCCTCAGTAAATTATCTCTTCTGTGGAGAGCAGGTGAACAGACAGTGAAAAAGACTCGTTCTTGATAACTAATAAAATTGTAAGGCTAAGTTGCCTGAAATTCTATAATGCAGTGCAGACAGCACCTTCCCTGTTAAAGTAAAACTTACTAGTTTGTCTGCAAACCCAGCCTCCACAGGTCAAAAATAATTAGACTTTTGATGTTAATTATTAAAAGAATACAGAAAGGTACTTCATCTATACCACCAGCATCTTATCATATTTAAATGAAATAATTTTGACTTATAAATCTTATGTATGTTCCTGCTTTTGATTACTTAATATATGATTTCATGCTGTAATTATTCATTACAGAAACATATTATATGTCAATAATGTCTGAGATATATAATTTCCCAAGTGTTTTTTTTTTTTTTAAAATTATCTTTAGATATAAGTGAATTTATCAACTAGGTTCATATAACATAATTAAGTGGTTTGGGACTGGATATTTAAATGTTTTTTTTGACCTCATAAAAGCCATCTACATCAAGTGCTTTTAGTAAAAAATAAAAATAAAAAGTAGCCTTATTGTTATTATTTTTATATCACAAACTAATGATCATAACAAAACAGCCAGATTTTTTTTGTGTGTGTCTAGGATTATTTAATAGCATTAGACAGAAATGGACCAGATGGTCAAATATCTTACTTTTTTGCATCATAATACTGCAATTTTTTCTCAGCAGTTCATCAAGATTCAATTCATCTGCTTTTCTTTTATATTCCTGAAAGGATTTTTTCACAGAATTTAAGAAAAGCTGTGGAGTTGTTCTTAGTACAGTCCTAAAGCGGATGACTTGCTCCCATGGACAGCACAGTTCTCTCAGTTGATTTCTAATAGATCTTTGGTACTTAATCTAGATGAAGTTTCCTATTTAGGTGAAAGTAATTTAAAATGCGATGTTAATTTATATACCCCACCAACAGCAAGGAAAGAATCAAGCTACTGAGCTTGCTCAAATGCAGAAAGCAAAGGTATTAGTCTAGAAGTAGAACTTGTAAATTAGCTAAAATCATTGTTTTTCATCAACAGATTTCTCTTTTTCAGTAATTGGTTCAATCACCCCAACTCATTGACTTCCAGTTAAAGAGTATTCTTATGTTTTATTGAGCTATAAACCACCAAAACAATGGAAGCCTACCTTGTTTTCTAGGACTATGTTTCATTTGAGTCATGCTGCGAAGATCCCCAAATTATCTAGCTTTGAACGCAATTAAAAAAAGTGAACCAAGCAAACAAAAACAAACAACAAAATCTCAGATGAGATTTTGAGAAGTTATGTATATTGAATTCTATGTGGTTTAGCTCTAATATCAGCTGAAAGCTGATCACATTTCTGTCTTTTATATTTTTAGTTTTATTTACAGATTTTCTTCTGCTTCAAATTATATGTTTTGGAGAACATTGTAAAGAGACAGAAGCATAATGTTGTTTCATTCTTAGAAACAGTATATGTGCATGTGCTAAATTATAGAACTGTTCATTAATATTAAATACAAAAGAAGCCTCTAAAAATACTTACAGTTCAGGCTAAGTGGGAAGTTAGGTAACCAGGGAAATTTTGATAAGCCCTTTATAGCCTCCAGCTATGTCAGCTAGTTATACTACGGGTGTAACATATTCATGAATATTCTCTATAATAACACCTTCCAGATATAAAAAGTAAAATAGTGAAATCTTTTCTTCATATACTAAATAAAATAAATAGACCTGCATCATGCCTATAATACTTTCAATCATATACAATCCAATGCTATGCCAACATATATTGCTGGATTTCCATACACAGCTGAGTTGAAATAATAGTCCACCTAATTCTGTGAAACATAAATAATCTACAATGTTAAAATATTTATTTCCTATCTCATATGACACCATTCTTTCTAATCTGACCACATTTTTAACCTCATAGATCCTTTTAACTGGCCAAGACCCTCTTCCTTTCATGACTCAAAACTGCAGTTTTTACAAAAACTAGCAAATTGAGTCACATTATTGCACTCAAAATATGTTGAAAATTATCACTGTACTTATTCAAGGCTTTTAGTTTATCACAGAGGGTGAGGGGAAAGTGGTCTCAAAGCAATGAAACTGATAATATGTTTCCTATCTACTTCACGGAAGTCAAATGCAATTGTGTTCATGCTCTCGGGGGTCTGATTAAGCCTGCTTCTTGATCAGCAAAGGACATAAGAATGTGTGTTGTGATTTCAGACTCCCCAGGTCATGTACAATATCTCAAGGCAGTGAAGAACTTGGGTTTTACCATTGCTAAATAACAGTAACACAAATATTAAATATAGAATTGAAAACTTCTCTATGTGTTTCAAAACAGAAGTTTGTATTTTTGATATATTCTGAGGTAGGAAGGAAAGGAAATTACAATGAAGATCATGTGCATGAAAAATGTCAATTACCCATGCTGCTGACAGCCATCTTGCTTTGTTGTAAAAAAAAAAAACAGAATCAGTCTTGCATCCTTGATTCAAGTTCAAAGCATTTGCTCTATCCAGCACTGCAATAGCAAGTTAGTAAAGGAAGAATTGAAAGTATTGCTGGAATACTTATTTCAGAATTATTTCCCATTAAAAAAAAAACATCAGAAAAGGAACACTTCTGTGCCTGCAAAAGTATTTTGCCTAGGAACACATTAAAAATGTGGGCAGAATATCTGGATAGTTTCATTGTATCACAGGTTTACCCATGAGCTTAACTTATATTCACTGGAGAAGTCAAATGTTTATGACTGTAAGTCTAAATCATTTTGCAGTAGTGGCTCGAATATCAAATTCCAGTGAGAGATAATTTCCCAAACTTGATATTTATAGGATGAGTTTGTATAACATATCCACTTCTGTCTCTCTATTAAAACAAACACACATTGAAGTATTTATATATATGAATACATGAGGAAACTTATTTCAAAATTTAGTACAGCCTCATAAATAAAACCATGCATAGCATTATGTTTGTACAACTGCATAGCAAAAAATATAAGATGGAAAAATAGAAATGGTGAAAAGGTTCATCAGCATTCTCTAAGACAATAATAAAGCCTGAAGACATTACTGATAACCTTCTTACTGTTGGGATTGGTTTTGATACATGTTGAAGTGATTCCTTAAAGTATTTTATCATCTGCCTAGATTGTCAGGAGAATTATCTGGGCCAGTGAATAAATGTAGGTTAGATGCATACCATGATACTCACAGAGCCTGGGCCTACAGTCATTCTGACTGGACTATAGCTTTAGGACAGTATGCTTCCGTTTGGGTTACCTCAATACAGATTTCCCAGAAGACTAGAGACAGGACAAACTGATTTCTGCTGCATCTAAATCCAGCATGAATTTACCTGGGACTTATGTTTATATCCAAGAACTGGACAATTAACTGAGATTCTGTAATTCTGTTTTGGTGTCTTGGTGTGGGAACACTTCTAGAAGAGGCAGGAGGCCACAACTACATGGAACTAATAAAAGAAGATCATGGAGCACAGGTGGACGTGAATGGAGGTGAACCCGGATTGAGGAGGAAGTAGCAAGAAGAATGTGCTGAGTCATCATGACTAGCTGGAGTCGCGTGGACAATAACTTATAGCCAATGAGATGGACAATGTAAGCGCGTGCACGGATAAGAACAACCAATTAGCTTTTGCCCAGTAGAACTTCCTTGTTAACCGAAAGATATATAAATGAGCTTGTAGAATAAACTACGTCTTCGATCTTTCTTCGGGGTCCGTGTCATCAATCCCCTCATCTTGGAAATGACTTTCCATATTATCATCTATAAGCAAGGAATCTTATACTATATAGCTAGCTTATAGCTAGCTGACAGAAACCTTAATATAGTAAGAATGCCCTCATTTTATTGAGTGCAGAGCTCCTGACTTTAGCCATAAATCAAGAATACTTGTCCAATTGGATTTAAAATATCTAGTCAGCCTCTTAAAGGTGATGCTTAAATGAGGATAGCTCACTTCTTAAGACACAGATATCATCGATTTACTTTTGCATACAATTTTGAGGCTAAAGCACTCATCTAGAAAATGAGATAACTGGCTTCAGCTTTCATGCTGTTCTGAAGGGATTCAGATTCATGCAGCATTTTCTAGGAAATTGCATAAACCATTAAGAGGTGAAAGGTTTGCCATTTGCTTTGAGGCAGCTCTCAGTGCTGCCAATATGAGATTTACAGGAATAAGAGAAAAACAAGTGACAAAAGCTTAACCCTACAGTTTCACTGCTAGGACAGCAGTCATAAGCTTGGGATACTACTCTCATGACTGCTAAGGTGTTATATACTAGATGGTCATTGCAGGAAATCAGAAAGACCCTAGCAGCAAAATGTCTCTTCCAAATTACATAGCCATGAGGCTACAGTTACAAGTCTGCAGGTGGTTTTTGTGTTTGTTTTTTTGTTTTGTTTTGTGGTTTTGTGGTGGTGGTTTCTTCCCCCCCCGCCCCATCCCTCCCGTCTGTTTTATTTGTTTGTTTGGTTGATTGATTTTTTAACCCCTGTAGAAATACTGCTGGTTACCTCATTGCACAGTGATACATTTTCAAAATCTTAGACATATTATCTCTTTCTTATCCTTCCTTACCTTTCCCCTTCTTTCTTACAATTTGTTTGGTATCTTAGCAGTTTAGCAAATGCTTTAACTACCATCTCTTACTGAAAATGTTGGTGACAGCATGGTGTTCCTTGATTTTAAATGGAAATGGCTTCTGATGGTATTTGGGGATGAGCAAAATGAGGTGGAAGTGGATAGGATTCAGAGGCCCCAAGTCTTATTTACAAGCAACATGAAGAAACAGGCACCTACACAGCATGTTTTGTCTCATTCTACACCTGATTTTTCAACTAGCCAGCACCACAGAAAGACCACATCAAGGGTGCTCTTTTCCCAGTACTGGACTCCCCACTGCAAGAGAGACATGGGCATACAGAGACAAGTCCAGGGAAAGGTTCTGAATATGATTACAGTGTTGGCACATCTAACATACTGGGAGATGCTAAGTGAGGTAGAACTGTTCAGCCTGGAGAAAAGAAAGGTGGGATCATATCCATATGTATAAATAGCTGGAAGGAGGTAGGAGGGAAGAGCAGGAATGAGGAAGACAGAGGCACAATTTTCTCAGTGGTGGCCAGTGGCAGGAGAAGAGGCAATGTAAGCAAAACGAAATACAAGAAATTCTGCCCATAGGCCAAAAAAACCCCACTTTTATTGTGTAGCTGGTTAAACACAGAAACAGTTTTCCCAGATTGGTTAAGTCTTTTTCCTTGGAGACATTTAAAGCCTAACTGGACATTGCAGAGGAACCTGCTGCAGCTGATGCTGCTTCAGCAGGAGGGTTGCACTAGATGACCTCCAAAGGTGTCTTCCAACCTCAACCATCCTATGATTTGAAGTGTTTATTATTCTCTGTGAAATCTAAAAAGGTCTTGAGGGTCACTAGTTCAGATGCAGATTTACACCACAGAGTTATATTCTATCATACATAAGCACTTGTTTTGACAATATTACTGTCCCTTTTTGGGGTCAATTATTTGGTCATTCTTATTTCAGCACAGAGACATGCAAGCAGGTAGGGTATACACAATTTACAAATACCAGGCAATCATTCACTGGCTACCACACACAAAAGACAGCAAAAATTTTGCGAGCTGGTAGGCTGAGGCCTAATGTGCTTACTGCCTCAGTGAGGTGCCTTTGCTGGCTGGCAGGTGACAGCCAGGTGATGCTGTGGCCCCCACTTCTCCATCTAGTAGGTCCTTGACATTGCCTAGCTGCCATCTGCCTCAGCTTCGTTGACATTGTGGATTCCAATGGCTCAGCATCACCCCGTTATCCCTGACAGTCTTGGATGGCACCAACCCTGCTGTTTGGCTTCCACAGCTTTGGTCTTTTAGGTTTTTATCCTACCTTTCCCTCTGACATTTTAACTCACAAGTACCTGAACTACTAAAGGTCTCGTGTCACCAGTCCTACCAATGCCTGTTCCTGTGACTTCCTGATCTCCATTAGCACTGTCTACCTCTCTCTCTCAGCAGCTTGAGTTCCAGTTATGCACCAGAGCTGAATGAAAGCTAGGCAATGCAGTCCTGGTGCACAGACAGCTAAACCCTGGCATAGCAGTGCTTACAGAAGGGCCTATAGAGGAAAAAAAACAGTATGACTGAGCCAAAGATTTTGTCCTAATTCTTTTGATAGAGTCCAGGAGCCCCTCCTTATCATCTGAACGATGTGATGATTCAGCAGGAAAAGGTGTTTGCTTGTGCAGATTGGGGGATTCTGCTGAGAAATCCTGGCTATGCTTATCTGAGACAATAAAAACCAAAATATAGGCTCTGACTGAATTTTTTGCTAATAGCTACAGCAAAGAAGCATTTGTTCTTAATTGCTTTTTGAGATTTGACCATCTAATGTCTTCTTGGTTCTCACCAGACTTCTCAGTCTCACCTGAAGCACCTAAACCCAGTCATCAGCAGGGCTAGGTGCTGAAATCCAGAGCAATGTTGTATATAACTCTGATTAGCAACCACCTAACCTTTCCACAGCTGACGTATATTTTATCCTGAAAGTTCCCTCAACACTCTTAGTGTGTGAGAGGTGTTAAACTTTGCCCAGTTAAATGGTCAGCTCCTTTCAGTGCTCCATCTGTAAAGAAGGGTGACCTTTTCACCTAATGATCTCTGAGTACTATGAACTATTTACACACTGAGGTTCAGCTACCTCTGAAAAAGCAGTTATTTTTTTAGAACATAGCTATTACAGTTAGTGTCCGTCTTTAGCACATCACCAATTTGTTGCACAGTTGCACAGTAACACATTCTCCACAAGTATGTAACACTACAACAATGCATTTTATGTGGTTCAAAGGAACAAAACTTACATGGAAAGCTAAGAATTATTTTTAGTCTAACTGAAGTCTTAACAATCTAATCACATCTTATTATTAGTGCACTTACAATTACATTAATGTTTATAGTTTCATACAGTTAATAAGATATATACACCAATTTTGAAGTAGACACTCCTGAGAACACTGGCATCAGGTCAGGGATCATCAGCATCCCTAGTGATTTCCTGGAAGGAACATTTTGATGTGGACAGCTGATTTCTTCCTTTTTATTCTAGGGTTCACTTAGGGTTATTTGAATGCATTTGCCACAATGCCACATTAAACTCAAGCTTACTATATATGGTTTGGTTTACAGTATCTCAGATACTTATTCTTTGTTTCGTTAGGCCCAAAACTGGTTTTACATAATTCTCAAGACTGAATTTCTTCAAGGACCAGTAACCAAACACTGATGAAATGCTTACATTCTTGGAGCCCCCAGTACAGTCCTGTGCTCGTATTTTCACAGCTTCTGCTATCATCCCGTGCCTGTACTAGTTTTTGTTGTATTTTACTCTAAGGTCCTAGATAGCTCATGCCACTCCAAGTAACTGATTGTTACTACTAACTGTTAGCTGCAAATGCACATATATATATATATATGTGTGTGGCTGTATATATATATATACATATATATACATAAACATTGTTACACCACTCATACAAAGCTAAGCAAAGGCTAAAACAAGTAAGTAGTAGTCACCTGATTGCTAAATAACTGCTGTTAAAGAAGCATAATGAAGCTCCTGACAAGTGATGCTCAGGCAAAGTCTATAAATCTTGAGACCTCTGTGTTTACTGTAGCACAGAGGCTGTTACAAGTAGTAGCAGCACAGTATTTCCTAGGCTACAGAGCTATACACAGTACACTCACTTAAAAGAAACAGTCATATGGCCTTGCAAATTGTATCCTAAGTGGATCAAAAGGCTCCAACACATCAATCTGGGTGGCACGTTTTCCTGGAGCATCTCATGGATTCCCTTCATCCTTGATTTCTTTCGATTAAGGTTAAAGGTAATGTCTTTACTGGAGTGTGCTGGGAAAAGATACTGCATGGGTCTTTGCCTGTGTTGTATTGAGAAGATGATGGTGGTGTCCTTGTGAACCCTAGAATTGAAAAATATTATGAGTCCACTAATAGAGTCATAATTTCTTTATTCCTAAATTTGACTAGATACTAAATAATGATTGTTGGTTTAGTACTTTTAGCTCAGGAAAGATTTAATAGAACTTTTAAAGACTCAGGAAAAGGTAATAAGTCATTCCACATAAAGAGTGCCTAAGTAAGCTAGTCTGGTAAGGAGACAAGATAAGTGAAAAATAATTGAGGTCTATAAAAATAATAACCATAAAAGTTGGGGTTTTTTTCTGTCTTTTAAACTGTAAGAAAAATTCTGAAACACCAGCTGAAAGATGTACAAATCAAGTTAAAAGCCCCCAAAATGAAATGATTGCTCAAACAACATGTGAAGACAATCTCTGGATCTCATTGTCATGCTGTGGCTGCTGATGTTTAGTCATGGTAAAACAGAGACAGATCACAGAAGAGAAATACACCGAGGGCTCCAAAATACATTAAAAAAAGAGAAACTTAGGTTTTGCTGTCGAAGCATATTCTCTTCCCTAGGCATCAATTTTTACAACAGTTAGGGACAGGACCCTGAGATTGTTTTTTCCTCTGACCAAGTAACACAGACCTTATTTAGGCTTCTTTTATTTTTTATTTTTTTTTTTCCCCCCCATTGTTTCTAGTTGCTTGCTCTAGGCTGTGTCCTGCTCATCATAAGAGTTGTTAAGAAATAGAGGCACCCAGGCAACACATTCTTAGTTTTGGGATTTTGTCTGAAAGTCAGACACCTGCAAGCGTAGCTACATCAAAGCTGTGTTTACCTAAAACTTCAAAAAGCCATCACAATAATGGATATTTTCTGGCAAACTGTGAACATAATAATAAAATAGCTTTTTTTTTTTTTTTTTTTTTTTTTTAATTCAGTTCAATGAGAAATTCAAATTATTTCAGGTTTGCACCAAAAAGAAGGGGAAAAGTCATAAAGTAAGCATGAAATAAGGTGGGAAAAAATAGCAAATATTTTTGCACTGACGGAGTGAAAATATTTTCAACAGATTTCAATAACTATCTCAAAAGAGTGTTTGCTATAACTGTGTGTCTAGAGGTTAACAGTAAAAGTGTTGCTATTTAACTTTCAGGTGCTCAGCTGCATATTCTTCATTCATTTCATATACAGAGCTCTCAGTGATACCAGTAGGCATTTTACACACTGCATAAAGCTGCATATGATGTAGAGATTCACATCATGCATAAGACATCTACCACATGTAAAAAAACAGGTGTCATGGGTTTGCACACATAAAAAGCATAATATGCCAAGATCCAAGCAGACCCCTTTCCAAGATGACAGTTACTTCATTACAGTCCTGATGGAGATCCAGACCTAGGAGGCAACTAAGCAGACACAGAAGATATTTTAGTGTTAAAAATTTCCAGGAAGAACATCTCTGAAGTAAAGAAGTGCTCCCTCTATGTGCCTGAGGGAAGTCAGTTAATTGAGATGTATTTTTATCTTCCATTCCCCACACCTTCCACTTTTTTCCCTTTATCTCTGCCCCTTCTCACTTCTTACTCTCTCTATCTCCTGAGCAAAAAGTTTCCTTGGCTTGCATTTTTTTTTCTTTTTTTAATAAATATGTGTAAGAAGCTCTTACAGAAGTAAAAAGAACTTAACTTGCGTGGAGGATACCATTTTCTTTTTATTTTTCTTTTCTTCTTTTTTCCCCACAAAACCTACATAAACATTTTTTAAGGAAACAGTCAAGTACATCATGTTATAGGACAAGCAATTTTACTTTTTATAAATATTTATCTCATTTTATCCATTTCACATTCTAGAACATTGTTATGATAATATTTTATGAAATGTATTTCAAAAAACTGAAGAAATAACTATAATTTAGTTTAACAATATTGAGATAAAAATATGGAGTAAATTTAAACATCAAGCTTGACCTTGTCATTCAAAGAGCTATCATCTAGAGATGATATCTGTGATATTTGCATATGATTTTCCATTCTTTCATTTCCTGACTTATTTGTTTTTGATGGCAAAAGGCTGGTTTTGTCTTATTTTACTTTATTTGAAAACTGAAAAGAGTGTATAATGGGAAAAATATTTCTGGCTTTCTGATTTTGAAGATATTCTTGGAAACATATAAGTAACTTTTACACTTCCCGCACCATTAAATTACAATTACTTATTTGACATTACTGCTTTTCTGCATATATACTTCACTATAATGCTTTATAGAAATGCACATCTTAACTATTGTAGTCTAATGTACTATTACTTTTTAGCTTTTTTTTCTGCTACGTGGAGAATGTGAATCTTCACACATCTAATAACACCTAAAAGGTAAATCAGCTATTGCTAGTTTAATAGCTGCTAAGTGCAAACTTATACAAAATGTAATTACTAGAGTTCAAAGTCTGTTCTTGCTTCCAGTGAATCATAAGTTATTCATGGTCTCTCTTGTGACATGTTGTTATTCATGCTAGTCATGTTGAGAAGGTAATGCTTTTTTGTTCACAGAATTTTCATCTGGCTTTTTGCTCTCACTTTGAGAAAGTCCTTTGAAGTCAAATGAACATTTCTATCAAACTTACATTGTCATCAGATCAGGGCTTCTGTATGGAAAAATCAGGTAGAATAGAATAAAGAAAACTGTACTAGCATTGAGTGGTTTTCTATTAGTTTTAATAAACTCATACAATAGAAAATATTACCTAAATGCACATTATCACTTGTGCCATTGAAATAACTCTCTAATAGCAGAGTAAACAATAATTTTAATTACGTGTTTACTGCTGTGTATATTCTGTTTTCATTACTTTCAGATTTCAAAGGTTATTTATATAAAGCAGAAAAAGAATACATTTTTAATACATGAAGTTCAATTCTGCTAATTTGCTAAATCAAACAGCCAGATAAAATGTACAAAGCACCTTGATCTTCTGATACAAATTAAAACATTACTCTTGATTCATTGAGATAAAAATGTTGCCATATTTCCCTCACTGCAGAGGCATCAGAACAACAGAAGGTGATTCACATTTCATGTACATTAGGTGTACATTTTTTCTTTTCATTACAGAGAGAACCCAGGATATAAACTTCTGACTTATGTTCCCCAAATAAGGGATTAATTTGTACAGGCTAAAAGGATCTTTGGGGGTTTGCTTCAGAACTGGGACTGAAACAAGCAAAAGACTCAAAGAGATGATAAATTACAGAAACCGGTTAAGGCTGAAACATTTGCTAACGATACATGGAGAAGACTGGGTAGACATGAGACATGGTATATATGGAAGGTATCATAGTACGGGATCTATAGGTGAAGACATGCAAGCTATTTTAGGGGAGTAAATAAATCTCCTAGAAGGGGCACCAGAGGATTAAGTGGTGAGAATACTGGCAGGAATTGAAAGAAGAAGGAGAGGATAAAAATTGGTATGTTAAGTCTTTCACCAATACCTTGTGACAAAAGTTAAAAGTTAATGGGAAGCGAGGAAGAACTGCAGAATCTGCTTTGTGACTCCTCTATGTTCCAAAAAGTTTTGAAATAAAAAGACAGCTATATACAAAGAGTAGCTGACTACTTGCCTATAACCTCTTAGACAAGGTGTTCATCTGGTTTTGCTTTTATTAGCTTCCCCTGAAGCCCCCAAGCTACAAAAACCTTGCCATGTAAACCTAATACAAGTTTTCTACAGATTTTATTTTATTTTTCTTACACAGTTCTGAATTGTATGGAATGTATGCAATAGACCGCATGGAGTTTTTTCAATAGTTTTGGACACATTCACTTTCCTTATGCATTTCTAAGAATTCTCATTTTCACATAAAGAGAGAACAAAGCAGAAAACTATTTCTCTGTGGTTCTCCAGTGTTTTTCTAACTTCTATATAAATTATACCTTGAATGATTTTGTTATGCTTTCTGTTTAGTTCATAAAAAATTCCTTCCTGAGAATCAATCTTAAATTTGCATTTGTTTTACATTAATATTTTAATATGATAGTCACTTGTAATTTGTAAATTATTTGTATGACCTTTTTGTCTCTTCTCAAAATCACATACCTGGATGAAGAAATTTAACACTTATAATTATAAAAGTACAATTACACAGTATTTGTATTGCTAAGTATACCTTTAATCTGATATTCGGCTTTATGTTTAGAGTAAATCTTCAGTTTTATTTTATTAAAATACCTATTTGTTACTTTTGAAATCTCATTAATCTTTCACTGAATTTTTATTACATCAATACAGACTGTATCTGTTATAAATGCAATTTAGATTGTTAAATAACTGTATTGATAACACTGTCAGTGGTTAAAAATTATTATAATCTCAAGTAACATCATTGAATTAAAACTGACAGAACAGACTGTTTTGTGTTCACAATCTTCCTGTCATCCCACCACTCTGCTCACTCGCATCAGTTAGGATAACTACATTTTATTTATTTTCTCACTGTTTCTCTCTCTTTACACCAGCTTTAGAAAGAAAAAAGAAATTAAGAAAAATATCTATTTTATTTTAACTTATTCTATTCATAGTTTTGGTTACATTCTCAAGATCAAGTTTTCCCTGAATTACCATTTCTCCTTGATTTTATAACTTCAATTAAAAATTCACATTGCTTTGGAATTCATAGAATCATTTCGGTTGGAAATGACCCTTAAGATCCAATCATAAACCTAGCACTGCCAAATCCACCATTAAACCATGTCCCTAATGGATTTCCTATTCAGCTGTCTTCAGTATGTTCAATAAATCACAATGAAATCCATTGCAAGTTTTACAATAACCTTATTATTAAACAACATCTCACTGTGTGCATATTCCAGGAATCTTGCCCTTGAATAGTCTTCCTAAATATCTCTGTTTCATTCTTCCATTTGCCCTTAAAAATATTATTCAGCTTTAGAATGCATGTTTGCACCGAAGCAATTTCATAACTTAAAAAAAAACCCCAACAACCAAAACCAGAAAAAAAACATTTGCCAAATCAAAACCATGAGTACTTCATTTGCATAATGATTCTTCTGTGTATTCATACGAGTGTCTCTGTGTAGGTAAGAAAGACAACATCTTACACTCAAATGCAAATATACACACACACTTAAGGTAAATCTGAAAAAGGAAAATCCCTAAGTGCCACATTTATACATACTTTAAATACTTCCAGGGATAATGACTCAATCACTTCCACGGGCAGCCTGTTCCAGTGCTTGAAGACCCTTTCAGTGAAGAATTTTTTTGTAGTATACAGTCTAAACCTTCCCTGACACATTTTTTATTTGCAACCATTTCCTCTTGTCCTATCACTCTTTACCTGGGAGAAGGACTGACTCACCTCCTCCTTTCAGGTAGCTGTAGAGAGTGATAAGATCTTCCCCGAGCCTTCTTTTCTCCAGGCTAAACAACCCCAGTTACCTCAGCTGTTCCTCATGTGAGTGAAATCTTAATTTTTGAAGGAAATTTTGCCACAATAAGCATTTTTGGAAATGTAAGCATGCATAACTTCAGCATTTTCTTTTTCCCCACCTCTCCTCTCCGGTTCCTTCCCCTCCACTTCTCATCTGTGGTACACAAGCTAATAAAATTTCAACTATTTTCTTCAGCCTCCTGAAATGTGAGAATTATAAATTCAAAACTATTCATTCTAGATGATCTTGGCCTATCTTTTGTACTTTCTCAGATGTACCCTTATTTTTATAATTCAATGGGAGGGAGAAAGGAAAAAGAAGTAGGGGGTGAGGTGAAGAAGGGGAGGAGAGGGTAGAGAGGGAAAGGGAGAAGGAGAAAGAAAAGGAGTGTGAGAGGGAAGGAATCAGTAGAACTGCATTATCTTAACTGAAGTTTTCTATGAGTACTCTGCAGTTACTTTCTTCTTTTTTTCGTTACCTTCAAATTTTCTCTCATTTTCCTCACATACATGCGTATGAATGGTCTAAACATGCTATAAAAATCAGGATCTTCAGAGGACTTTTGAAGCTCCTAGACAAAGGGAGATGAACGATGAGCATTCTTATGGTCAGTTTAACAAGTCATGCTCTCTTCATTGCATTTCAAAACCCATAATTGTAGCCCTCCTTGGATATGTTTGTGCCTGAAATATTAAGCATCTGAATTGTGCCAGCTGACTATGCTGACTGAATGGAGTTGTCCTCCGTGGTTCTCTTGAATTTGGTTTAGTGTTTCCAGTAGCACATAAGCCTCTGAGGCACTTCATTGAATAGCTGTCCCATCCTCACTCATAATTCAGCTTGAGAGATTAAAGCTGACTGTAACATCTGCATATGCTGCTCCAGATGTGCTTCTGCATTGTGGTGAGGAAATCCCTGGTGTAAGTATCTGCTTCTAAAGCCATATATCAGCACCCTCATGTTTCTTATTGGGATGATCCGTTAAGAATTTGAAGTACCATATGTTCTATAAATGCTACATGCTAATGCTAGTAATACACAGGATTTTACAAGATAAAAGCAAAACCACTAAGCAGAGAACAGAGTGATGAAGAATGATAATGTACATTAAAGATTGCATTTCTATGCTAGTGTAAGCCTCTCCTGGGTTAACCTGTTATGCAGATATTTCCCCTTTGGCTGACAGAATACATATGTTTTTGCTAGTTTCCTTGTTGTGCAGAGCATATTTTACAAACCAAGCAATTAAGAAAGGAGAATTTTGTCTTGATGTGCTGGTGCTGTCATGACTTTTTATTGGAATAAGATATATTGCAATCAATAGTTTATTCTAAAATTATATCCAAGAAAAACAAACACATATTCCCTCTCTGGATGTAATTAGTATAAGTCCTGTATCTTTTCAGCAGAGAAAATAAAGACACCTCTCCACACACACATTCTAATTACAAATTAATGCAGTAGCTGAGAAAGAATTAAATATGCAAAATTAGGTGGGTTTTGATAATAATGTGATTTTTCTTGAAGCTGTTATATGTGAGATCTTTTTTTTTAATGGGTATTGTATTGACTGTCTCAAAGACAATTGTTTTCATCTCTGCTGTTAAAGAGAGTATATACGTTTAATTGAGAAGCAGACTTTTCTTCATTTATTTCTTCCTTTACAGTTCCTCCACTACAGTTAGGTTCCTATGACTTAGTTTGTTTAGGGCTACACTGTATCACCATTTGAAAATTGAAGATAGTCTAAAAATCTGCATTCTTTTTATGCAGCAATCAAGTAACACTCCATTTTATAAGCTATTCTACTTTTGGAGCTGGTAGGATTTTGATTTGAGGAAAGATTCTTATTGCTGACTCTTTAAAGTATCAAATGGTTCAGAGTTGACTCAATTTACTTTTTAATTTTGGCATAAGGTTTTTTTAGGGTTTTTTAGGAAAAAAAAAAAAAAAGAAGTTTTTTTAATTCTTTGCAGCTTAAGGGAAAAAAAGGACACATTTTTTTTCATATTTCCTATTGTAATACCTTTTTTCCTCTAAATGACCAGACAACAAAGTGGCTATTTCAGCTATTGTGGACTTGTTTCTGCTACACTGCAAGATATGAAATGCAATAACTCTCTTTGAATGCAAGATCAATTCTTTTTGTCATAGAAAGAGCTAGAGAAGATTTTGGAGATAGATTTCATTTGTATATACCAAAATAATTTGTATATATAAAACCTTATTTTATGGTTATTAGAAGGAAATTCTTCATAGCATGCTTCTTTCTCATTGTGAGATAGACATTTATACAAGTGAGGTAGATCTGTCTGCCTACTTCTGTTGGTTGACTGCAGTGTTTAGAAACCTAGCTGAGGTAGAAGGGTTATTAAGTTAGTTGATATGTCATTCTAGGTGGCTAACAACATGTAATATGCTACTAATATCAACACAGCTGATGTACAAAATAAGAAAAATTCAAGGTACTAATTTACTCATGAAATATACAAAATTGTCAAAATTGTAACTGTTCCTGGACATTACATGAGAAAATTTTATGGTTTTACCAATTTAAATATTAGGTTCAAAAATGAAAGTTCACCTCTCAGATTGTGTGTAAAACTGGTTAGAATGGAATAAGGCAATATAAGAAATAATAGGAAAAAAAGTAATGGTCTTTGTTACTGTCCTTCAGATTTAATACTGTTGTCTACTACGCTGATTTGCCACATCTGCTGCCAAATGTATCATTAGTTTTCTTATCAAAGTGGAGTAGCTGGAGACAGGAAGCCAATCTTTAAGCTCATCTAATAGTGAATTGTACTTTTTAAATACAAGTAGTGTTTCCCCAACGTACTACAAATACTTCACAATCACCAAAGGTATAAACCTACTTACGCAAGATGCCTACTCTTCCAACATAAAAGCTTTCCTTTTTCAGATTTACCTTAAGTGTGTGTGTAAACTTGCATTTAAATTTGAGTGTAAGATGTTGTCTCTCTTACCTACTTAGAGGCACACATATGAATACACAGAAGAATCATTATGCAAATGAAGTACCCATGGTTTTGACTTGGCAAATTTTTTTTCTGGTTTTGGTTGTTGGGGTTTTTTTTTTAAGTTGTGAAATTGATTCAGTGCAAACATGCATTCTAAAGCTGAATAATGTTTTTAAGGGCAAAATGGAAGAATGAAATAGAGATATTTAGGAAGACTATTCAAGGGCAAGATTCCTGGAATATACACACAGTGAGATGTTATTTAATAATAAGGTTATTGTAAAACTTGCAATGGATTTCATTGTGATTTATTGAACATGCTGAAGACAGCTGAATAGGAAATCCATTCTACAGTATTTCTCTAATGTATTTGTCCTTGTTAACTAAAACAGCCAGACAGCATCTTAGCATCAATACTGATGTGTAAATATCTGCACTAGATCATATGAGTCCCAATGTATGAGTCTTTGAGTTTTTATCATAAGAATTTGAATTATTTGGCCAATTTTAGCCAAATTGGACAGAGGATATGATGGCTCAGTCATAACTATAATTATAAAATTGATATGACTTTATTATTGCCTTCCAGGGGGACCTGGACAAGCTCAATAAGTGGGCCGATGTGAACCTTATGATGTTCAACAAGGCCAAGTGCAAGGTGCTGCACTGGCTAAGGGCAACCCTTGATATCAATACAGGCTTGCAGAGGAAGGGATTGAGAACAGCCCTGCGGAGAAGGACATAGGGGTGTGTACTGGTGGATGAAAACTGGACATGACCTGGCAATGTGCACTTGAACTCAGAAAGTCAACCATATCCTGGGTTGGATGAAAAGAAGCGCCACCAGAAGGCTAAGGGAGGTGATTTTGCCCCTCTACTCCACGCGTGTGAGACCGCACCTGGAGTACTGTGTTTAGCTCTGGGGTCCTCAGCACAGGAAAGACATAGACCTGCTGGAGCATGTCCAGAGGGGGGCCACAGAAATCACCAGAGTGCTGTAGCACCTCTCCTATGAAGACAGGCTGAGAAGGTTGGTCTTATTTAGTCTGAGAAGAGAAAGCTCCAGGGAGGGCTTACTACAGCCTTTCAATACTTAAAGGGGACTTAAAAGAGAGATGAGGAGAGACTATTTAATGAGGCTTGTAGTGACAGGACAAGGTATAATCGTTTTAATTTAAAAGAGGGGAGATTTAGACTAGGTATTAGGAAGAAGCTCTTTACTGAAAGGGTAAGCTCTTTACTGAAAGACACTGGAACAGGTTGCCCAGAGAGGTGGTAGAAAGCCCATCCCTGGAAATACCCACCATAGATGTAAAGCTGTTTGCACCTGCAATGCTTATGACTAGGTTCTGCTAGAGCAGACTGGTCATGTCCACCCTATCTAACATTTGATACTGGGAATATTTAGGCTCGTATAGGCATCCCTATGACTCAGCTAATTTATTTAGTTTTGGTTTGTATTTTCTTCATTTCAAAATACCTTAAATAATTTGAAGATTATATTAATTAGTCACCAAAGTGTGCCTGAAAATGATGGCATATGCTGCATGTCCTGGCTTCTGATATAAGACCTTATATCCGTTATGTTAAGGGATCTTAAAATGGCCATCAAGCCCCCGTTCCTCTTGTGCTGGCAGAGGCAGAAGGTCACTAATGCAGCACACACCACACTCTCCAGGCTGACAAGCACACGCACATTTGTGGATCCCCTGAGCACCAGCAGAGACCCTCTGCTCACCCGACACCCGTGCCCACATCCCAATCACTCTTACCTGGCCCACAGGCTCCCCACTCAGCAACTGATCCAGCTTGGTACTTGCAGGAAACATACACCACTCATATACTTGTTCCACAGGCATTCCACACTTACAGGTTCCCCTAAATACCAGCATGAGCCCTCTCCCACCTGATACCCCTGCCTGGATGCAAAGCTGCCATACTCATTGGTGAGTACCTCTTGAATTTTTCTAGTGAATACACATGCACATGCCACACACACCAGGATTTGGGAAGATGCTGACACACACCCTGCCTAGCAGCTACCACCAAACACAACAGCTGTGAATTGTGGTTCTGCTCCAGCAACCAGAAAGGAGACCCTCACTCACCCTTTCCCTGTATATTGCCTCATCAGTTAGCATGGTCCTAACGACCACATCCTAAATATGCAGGAGCCCCAGATTTTCATCCTCACCTGTTGCAAGGTGCTGGTTTACCTGCAGTTTCTGGACAGCACAGCAGTTAGTGGGACCAAACAAGTTTGTTTCTGATTACTGTTTGTTAGCGCTAATTGGCTAGGTTTTATGTCTCTGTGTGTTTGTTTCCTTCCATTTTTTTATCCCCCTCACGTGAAAAAATAAACTTTTTCACACCCCAAACACTCTTACTGATTGTTTGTGCCACTGATCATATTTGTTCTTTTAATGACCTCCCTTATTGTGTCAGTCAGGTTTTTCTCTGTATGTCCTGGTTTGTAACTTCTTTGACCAGATACCCTTAAAGTAGCAGACACACTCCGCATACATATGCTTACAGTATAAACTAACATTCCTTTATTAGGAACAGTGAAAAGTCTAAGATTGAAAAGTGAAAGGGGGATTTAAGGTGACAGTATGTGATTAGCTTGTGACCGATAAAAGGGCTGAAGCGGTACAATTTTCCAGTTAAAACAGAATTGGAATATAAATTTCTCTGAAACGTATAACTGATAAAGATTAGAATTGACATTGATTTCCAGGGTAGGGAGGCTCTGTCTAAACTGTGTTGGAGAAGACTACTTGCAAATTCCTTAACAATGCACATGGCCTAGCTACATCCTAAAAGCACCCCCAAAAAAAACCCAAGACTTTACGAAAATGGGAGACACAGCATAATGAGCTCCCTTCTGAAAATATGGCTCATCAAAATGTTATGCAGCCCCTGCAGAAACACAAATAGCACTGTCTCAGGCACCTTCCTTGGAAATGTTAGGGCCCTGAGGACAACACTGAGTCTTACTGACCCTGACCAGCCTCACCTGGGGCCTCCCCTTATCCCCAGCACCACAACAGCACCCTCTTTTCAGCTTTACCCTGTCCTTACCTGTGCCAGGTTTTTGGTATACTTGTGTACTGGGTAGTATATTTATGCTCTGTGGTTTTAGTAGTGGGGGAGCTGCAAGAGTGACCTCTCTGAGGAGAGGCTGGGGCTGCCTCATGCCCACACAGCTGATTCCAGTCAGCTCCAACAGACTGACTGCAGGACACAGCTGAGCCCCTCAAAGATAATGATGCCTTGGGAAAAAGTTATTTAAGAAAGCGAAAATGGTGTCTGAGAGAAACAAGGGAAAAAAAACCAAAAACCTACAAAAAAATCAAACCCAATAATAATAATAATATGTGAAAAACAGCCCTGCAGACAGCAAGGTCAGTGAAGGAGGGATAAGAGCTTTTTCAGGCACCAGAGCAGTGATTCCCCTGCAGTACATGGAGGTCCATGGTGGAGCAGATATCTGCCCTGCAGCCCATGGAGGTCTTCATCCTGGAGCAGGTGGATGTGAAAAGTGTGAGAGGAAGGAATGGCAGAAAAGAAGTGTTATCAACTGCCTACAGCCTCCATTTACAATTCTCTCACACTGCCTTGTCAAGGGACAAACTTAGAGCTCCTCTGGATGAAGTATATACTTTCTATCTGGATAAAAAAAAAATAAAATCTGTAGATACTAAGGTGAAGAGAGAGGTACTGTTGCTCTTAATGGAAAAAAACATAAGGAAGTGGTTTTAGTAGTATTAATAGAGAAGAGCATAATTATTACCAAAAAAAGAGTAGTGACATATCATTATATTGAAGAGTTAGGGAGAGCTGAAGAGAAAATAGAGTGATATCAGATACCAGGATCCATCTTTACTAAGATATTGCAACAAGCATATCATTATAATATCATATCACAGAGTCTACAAATGCTCAACTCCTAACAACCCACACAATGAAAGTGAATGTTTTAACTTCTGATGCTCAGAATGGATTATAGTAATTTGAGACTATATTCTTATTGGAAAATACAAAGAATTGTCTTCAACATATATTTTTGACAAATATAAAAACCTTGTATAATTAGATGTGCCTTATAGGATGTTTACATCTAAAATGTTGCAGAAAAAAATGATGTTGATAATGCAATGACTTTGCATTTCCTTGAGAGAAAAAGATTGCCCCAACAAACGTGTTGTAATAAATATGAGACAGTAAATTGTTCCTACTCTATAACATCATTATGATGGAGTTTAGTGATCTCTGTGATTAAGGTTGCCTCCAAGTTTCAGGATAAAGCTTTACTTTAATGCCTTTAAAACTTCCCCTTGAAAAATAGCTTTGTCTTGATAATAGCCATCTATAATCTAATTGCAAATGAAAATGGTTTTTAAGGTTTGAAGAAAACCTAAAAAATTCATATGCTTTAACTTTTCATTGTAAAATAACTATTTAAAATGTTGTTTCAAAATCATGTTCATTTTATCATAGCTAAAGTACCTTCATAATAGTCCTATGTTAATTTTTAATACACATCTCCTTGTATACTTATGTGTGATCAGTTTGTTCCAGTTATACCACAGGTTTTTTTTCTCAGTAGAAAAGAAAAAAACAAACCACATTGAAAAAAAAAATACATTTTTCTTGGTATTTGCTATTCTACTTGGAAATCAAGACTTCTGAAAGATTCATATTGGAATTGTCTGGCATGTTTCATTGTGGGTCTCGTATGTTTTATTGAAAACATATAGGAAAGCTTTAAAAATGTATTTGCAATTAAAACCAATAAAGTAATTTAACAGAGAATATTATTTTTATATTGGATAGCTTGGGGTCTTATCCTATTGCTCTGATGCTGAATAAAAAGAGTCCAGATTCCTTCAAAGAAACATAACTAGTTAAATTTTATTCTGTGTGGGTTTTTTGCTGGTCATCCCTCCCCCACACTAATAAGTGCAAAATCTTGCAATATATATGTGTTCTCCATATTTTACATGCACACCCCGCCTCCCCCACAAGGTACTTGTGAGTGATATTCCTCTCTGCAACATTTTAAATCAAGGATCCTTCTGAATAAGATCCATTAAGTAACCATATGTATGTAATGAATAAAGTGAAAGTAAACCCTTGACATTCCTGTTCTCCAAGGAAATCCAAAGGGGAAAGAGCACAAAGAAATAAGAACATCATATTAATATTAAGTGGAAAGAACGGGAACTAAATAAAACATAATTATACTGATGTTCCATTATGTATGAAAGACAATTATTTTAAAAGATAGTCATGTTATAGACTGAAAAATTTTCTGATCTAACTTAGCTTTTGGACTAGAAAGATATAACTAAGCATCTCCGGGGTAAGTACTCATTCTAAAGTAAGGCTCAAACTTCCAGGATTAGCACAAATTACAGCCCAGAAAGGAAAGGAAAGGAGGAGGGTAGTAGCTTTTGTTTAAGGAATGAGATAGAAGAAACTGGTTAAGGATTTTTTACCAACTGAGAAACAGGAGGGGTTGTTAGAGAATCCCCCACTGTGGGATAGGTTTAATTATCAGTACTAGAGATAACATTGCTTGTAGGTGACACATGGACCTTAGTTCTTGTGGTTAACCAGAAGAGAGAGCAGTGTGAGCAGCTTCTTGTGTGAGTGGAGAGTGGAGCATGGGGCAATCAGCAGAATTAGCAAGAGGCGGGAAAAAAGTTGCAAGCAAGCTTGAACGGGTTGCCAGCAAAAGAAACAGAAAGAAACAACCCGTGGCTCAATTGAATAGAACCAATGGATCAGACAAGGTCATTTTCTTGCTTAGATTAAGCTTTGATATACTGATGTTTTTTTAAACTATTATTGTTTTATTGCAAGAAGACAAAGTTCCAACTTAACCAAGAAGCTGCCTGATTTGGGGAAAAAGGAAGCTAATCATAGTTGTATTTTTAGCATTTAGATATTGTACACTTGTTCTATCACCTTATTCATTCTTTCCTTCTTTAAGACACTTGCTGGATTTCCTATCCAAAATATAGGAAAATTAGGCTGAACTTCTCAATGCTCAGCTCATGGTTATGAGTGAAGAAAATCTGGAATATTTTTCTCATGTTTTCAGGTGGGAAATCCAGATAGAGTTTCAAAACTGAACCCGTTTGATGGTATTAGCTATCAATACTTGGCAGAGGTTCCATAACCAAAGCCTAGAGTCACAAATCTGAACTGCAAAGTCATGAAGATAGTCCACTGAGGTGACCAGATTATCCTAACTGCACAGCTAAATTGATGAATGATAACTGATCAGTGAAAATCTAATATGGGGAGGATTCAACTGCAATATCAATGTATGAGTTGAAGGGCTTCATAGGTGCATTTTGTTAAAAAAAAAGGAACTTATTTTCTTAGGTCCCACCAATGGCATGGTCTGTAACACCCCTCCGGTAATCAAAAGTAAACCTAACCTTGATTTAACTCATATATCCAAAATCACCCCAAGCTTCATTTAGCTCTCCCCATGAAAAAAAAACCACTTTTAAGCTAAAATGATGATTTTCGTGAGATATGACGACTTTGTCATTTGAGGGTGTTGTGCAACACTTCCTGTTTTAATGAAAATTCTGCTAGTATACATTAATATTTTTTGGTTTGTTTTATTTTTGGGTTTTGGTTGTTTTTTTTTTTTTCAAACTTAAATGGAATCTATGAAAATTTATGTTTTCTTGCAAAATCAAATTATCTTAAGAAAAATCATGTGAAATTAATTTCTGCTTTTTATATATGTTCATTCTTGTATTGCTCCAACACAACTAATATCTAATGAGAATGATGTGACGTAGAGAGCATGAGACAGAGATACTTTATGGGAAATACAGTTTAGGTCTTTTCTTAATCAAATGTTTAGTACAGTCATATACTTAGGAAAGGCACCATCGACCATCAGTACAGATTTGCATCTCCTTTTGCAACTCTGATGTAAACCTCAGAGAACTGTTGCTTTAGGGAACGCTTCTCAGGTTTGCCCACTAGCTAGCTCTGACTCTATAGGTAGGGGTGTTTCTTTTCCTTGCTTGTTTATTTCTTTTTTTAATCAAAAAACAATGGGCACCTTCCTTTTAATTTGGAATTATACTTCACAGCTACCATATCAACACATTCTTTAGCATTCAAATTCTTTGTTGAAGACCTTTCAACTTAATTGAAAAATGGGATTGTTTTTCATAAAGAAAGCATCTAAGCTCAAAAGATTCTGTGCTTAAAAATATGAAGTGTTATGCAGTGCAAAATTTTCTGAAAAATCAGGTCTTAGACTACCTCTCACTGGTTATTGAAAAATAACCTTAGACACAATATGCTTCAGTTCTTTTCCAAGGTCAGAATATGATCTTTCACCATCACCTCCCCTTCATTTCCAGACTCCTTACTGTATAGTTGTGAAGATAAATTGTTTGTGAAGTGCTCATATACATTAGTAGTGATTGCTATAAGAAAGTCGATAACAAAGTCGATAACTCTGCCTTCAGATAAGGGATTAAATACCATGCAATAATTTGGCTTGAGGCCATACCTTGAGCAATGAGAATAAAACAAAAATATTGAGTAGCTGCGCATTAACTGAGAACCATTCATCCTGTGCAGTGAATGAGAAAGGGCCAGGAACAGAACATCCCAACCTTCTATTTTGAAATGTCATTGTCTTTTATTTAAAAATGAGTGTTTTGCATAATATATAAGGTAAGGAATACAGACAGGAAAAAGTAGAATTATGCATATATGTGTCATTCATGTGCAAATGGGACTAAAGTAAGATTACCAGCCATTTCACTTCTCATTTCTTCCTAACCTGTTATTCTTCATTTTTGTTTTCTATAACCTGATCTATTTGTATTCTTTCCAAGATGACTTGAAATAATGATACCCTTTTTGTTTCCATTGAATTTAAATGTAACTCCACAGAATGTGGTTGTACACAGAGTAGCTAAACTGGACACCTAGGGAATCAGAACTGGAGCACTCACCATGACAAACACCTTTACTGCCTTTGAGACTATGCTATAGAATGCCAAGCTACAATCTGCTGAGGGCTGGCCTGCTCAGTGCAGTTTTTAACTTGCCCTCTGGATCACGTTGCACTCGGAAATGAAGACTTATCTTGATGATGGATTTGGTTAATGAAGTTGATTTTTTCTCTGGTTCTTTGCCTAGAGAAAATTATGTATGCACTTGTTTAGTATTGTTTACTATAGTACACATAAACAGTGTATTTGAAAAAAACTAGGCTAGAGAATTGATGAATTTTGTGATAATCTTTTCTTGGATTGCCAGTTTGTTCCATAGTGTCTAAACCATCCAAACCAGTGTTGACCTTATTTTAGACATCTAACTTTGAGTTGTTAATTAATTAATTCCTTAGTCAATAAGGGAAATAAAGTAGCTCTACAGGATAATTAGTCTCATCGCAAAGTAGGCCTGATACATCACTATATGCTTACTATAATATCTTTCTAGTTGCTTTGAAAGAAGGGAGTGATGACTAATTCAGAGCTCATGTCTATCTATAAAAATGTAATACATTTCTTGAGATGATTCCCACCTTGGTCTCTATGAATTGACTTCACATGTTATTAGACAAAGAAACTATGTATTGAGCTGTTCCGTTCAGATTTTACAATAACATGCATTTGTATTTGAGAGAATAAGCTTTTAAATAAAACACCAGTACTTTTGTTTAGTGTATTAAAATCTTATACAGTTTTCGGTAGACACAATTCTTTTGTTTCTGCTCTAGAATATGCTCTGTACCATGGTTAGTTATGGAATAGGCAAGCAGTTTCAGAGGTAGTCCAACAGTTTCATATTATATCTCTTTAAATGCATAGGGTATGTCCACCTTAACTGTTAAGGAGATAAAAGATATCAGATGTATTATTAAATTAATGGCAATTTAACACTGCTTTTTAGTTTCTTAAATTAAACATCTGTAAAATAAATATGAAGTTATTATTAAGGATATTTCTACCAAAATGCAGAATGACATTTCTGAATAAGATCATAAGCTTTTTTCAGGAAAGTGGCAGTAAATGAGGACTCTGGGTACAGGTTAACCTTATTGTATTAATTCTACCATTTCACAATAAGGAAAAAAATCACTTTGCATAGAAATTGCTTTGCTTGTCTGTAAGCCTGCCACTGGAAAGGAAAAGGAATGAGTTGCCATACTTTGTATTTTTAAATGTTACGAAAGGTATATAGAATGTAGATTATCACAACTACAATAAACTAATACTTCTAGAAAGAATGAAGGTTTGAAGTAGAATAAGATTTTGATATCACTTTAGGTACTGAAGGACTGTAAGACTGAGGCTGAGACACTAATATATGAAAGATTAAAAGAGCAAAATATGCAGATCACAGTGAAAAAAAAATGAGTAGGAAGTGTCAAGACAATTGCCAAG
This sequence comes from Coracopsis vasa, assembly GCA_026283785.1. Lineage (NCBI taxonomy): Eukaryota > Metazoa > Chordata > Aves > Psittaciformes > Psittacidae > Coracopsis > Coracopsis vasa. Next base: position 39,154 of record JANHGB010047436.1, read on the forward strand.
AAGTAGAGCCAACTGAATTATTCATTATAAATACCATTAATTAGAAATTTTGTCCTTTTTTTCTGTCTGTGAATTGCTTGCAAACTAATGATGAATCTGTGAATATATTCGTTATTCATACGTATTTCCCTATGGCCTGTTCACAGCTGCTCATGTTGACTAGTCACTATTTGTTATTTTTAGTGTATGATTGCTCATCTTATATGGTATTGTTTTTGCTACCAGATTGGCTCATACTGCACTATACTAGATAGGATAACAAAGAATAAGGGATAATGGTGAATTATGACTACCATCCTATGAACAAATTTTAGACAAATAATTATTTGTACTAACTTCAAAAAGATATCCAGGATTCACAGACTTTTTTGGATGGCTAGTTGCAATCTGTGTAATCAGGAACAATGGACAATAATGGCTCACACAGAACAATTAACTCACTGCTGCGTATTAGTGAGGATATTTGTATATTATGATCTACATTATTTGACCAGCTGTTCCTACTCTGTTCATATGTGATCACAATGGCTCCCATAATCACCTATGCAGTATTAGTTACTTGTTTTTTAAAAGCTGTATTTTGCGGACAAAGAAGCTTGGTATAATAATAGGAAGTGCTGTAACATGCTGACAGCTGGAACTGGATGATAAATAAAGCAAAGATATTCCAAGTTGAGAAAATATTCTGAACATTAGCAGTTCTTCCAGAAATGATTACAGTAAAACCACCATGGACTCATAGTTTTTAGTCACACCAGGAAGGGGAGGAAAAAGATTGAATGGACAAAGAAAAACAGTCATCCTTTTAGATCAAGGGATGGGTTCTAGTTGTCATTATGAACTGCAAAACCTTTTGTCACTAACAACCATATTGCGCCTAACCTCAGTGTCATATCTGTAGATCTGCAGGGTTGAATTTCAGCTGTCCTACTTCTATGCATCTTAAAAGTAGATAGCAAATGCATGTCAGTCATTCTATAATGAAAGGCTAGACACATAAGTGTCTCATTCAGACAATTCATTCTAAGCCAAGATAGATGTTCTAGACAATGTCCTCTGGAGATGCCTTTCTCTCTTCACTAGCTGCTGAAAGGTACTTGAACTGGTTACATCACTTTTGTATAGCTAAAATAAGCTTGGATTAAGCGCAGCATAGCCACCAAAACTTCAGGGTACAAGAAGATTGCCCTTCCTCCCAGCACATATTTTAAGGTGATGATTCTTCATTTAATTCTCTGGGGTGAAGAAGCAGTGGAAACAAATTTTATCAGGCTGAGAAACACCTAAGAACCATATTTTTGCTTCTTTTATTTGTAGAGATTATCATGTAACAAGCCTTTGGTATTAGGAATAGTTTGAGCCTGAAATCCTAGAAATATTAGAAATAACATCTGTTGGTGTTCTTTTCCTAGGAACTTATTTTTGAAATTTAATTATAATGATTATTAGAGAGGTTGGAATGAGAATTACAGTTGAATGTCAACAGGATGCAGGGAGAAATTAAGATGGAAAAGTTAATGGCTTAAGATAAAAGACAGATAGATCAGTTGCCAGTTACCATCATAGACAAAACAGACTTAACTAGGGAAATATTTATTTAATTTATCACAAATTAGAGTATGATGGTGAGAAATAAAGTAACAAAAAAGAAAAACCCAACTAAACCAAGATCTTCACCCTTCAATTTCTCAGGCTGAACGTAACCCCTTCAATTTCCACTCCTCTGTCTTCTTCCCCAACCTTCCAAGTGGCAGAGTGGAATCAGGAATGGGGGATTATAGTCAGCTCATAACAGTTCCTCTCTGCTCCAGCATGGGTCTTCTTCATGGACTGCAGTGCTTCAGGATAAACTTCCTCCAACATGGGTTCTCCATGGGCCACAGTTCCTGTCAGGAGCTTCCTCCAGCTTTGTTTCTTCACAGGCTGCAGCTTCCTTCAGACCATATCTACCTGCTATAGGAAATACCTCTCTATAGGCTAGAGGGAAATAACTACTCCAGTGGGGTCTCATCCACAGTCTGCAGCACCTGGAACACCAGCTTCTTCAGTGACTTTGGTGTCAGCAGGGTTATTTCTCACATTCCCCCTGCCCCTCAAAACTGCTGCAAAGCATGTCACCCTTTATTAAATGTGTTTTTCTTGAGGCATCACCCTCTTGGCAGAGGGTTTAGCTATGTCCTGTGGTGGGTCTTCTCTATCCTTAGAGATAAATTCCATAATTTTCTCCAAAATTCATTTTCTTTTTGAACCTCCAGATTTGTAAGCATTAGTATCTCACCTCTTATGTGTTATTTGAGTAGTATTTTGTTAATAAAAAATGCCTTTTTTCCACAATTAAATAGAATTAAATAGAAAGGTTAACACAGTTTTTAGCTGACAACAAGAAAATAATAAATAATGGCATGCTTATCAATAAACTGCCCAACACAATGTAGAGAAAAATCTCTGCTCTAAACTGGATTATTTGTATTATCTTCAGAAATCAGGAAATCGCATAAGTAATATAATAGTCGTGTCATAATAATAGTCATAAAAAAAACCCCAAATATATATTTATAAAAAAAAAGGAATAGATCAATGGGTAACATGAAAAAAGAAAAAAAGAGGGTTTGTTGTTTTCTTTTCTACCATTCATTGTACAGAGCCAGCTTCTAATTTATTATAAATAATCAATAAGACTCTTAGGCAATTCACGGCTGGTAAATTGAGGCCTCCACCTGCTGTCTGTATTGCAAAATGTATTACAAGACTTTTCCTGATATAAAGCAAATGTACATTAAGTTTAGAAAGTGAGAGTTCCTTTAATATATTGTTTTGATGGTTTTCTAAAGAATAAATTATCTTTCTAGGTGACAATTAGTAGCTAGTAAGGTGAAAGATAAAAAGTGTTATCCTCCGGAGATGACTTTTTCTCTCCATAGATTACACAGGAAGCATACAATAGTCTGCTTGGACTACAACATTTAATTAATAAAATTAAAAAAAAATAGGACATTATGTAACATTAAACAGTACACAAGTTAAAAAGTACAGATTTAATTACAATCTTAGACGAGTACCATTCAAAGAAGAAATGGAGAATTTCACAAATTGAAATAAGATCAGTTCAGGAAAAAAGCTATTCAAAGAAAGAGTGATTAAGCAGTTTAATGTGTTACCCTAGAAATTGTGAATAATCAACTCTTGGGGTGTCCTGACAGGACAAAACTCTTAGCAATATGATCAGATTTCAAAGTTGCCCTGCTTTGACTGTGGTTTTTTGACTATATGACTTCCAAAGGTTCTTTCTAGTGTAAGCACTTACATATTCGTAAGCACTTACATTTACTTTATCTTACCGTTTTACATCTTCACTTATATATATATAACATATACATAAATTTTATTATTTGTAATAATTATCTCTGATTTATAACTTTTTATACAATTCATGGTTTTAAGTAATTATTTGTCTCATTCTAGATGAAAAAAAAAAAAAGCATGCATAAAAGCAATCAGATACATAATTACTGCCAAATGCCAAAAGCTTCACATCATAGACTTAATACAGCTACGAACACAGTGAGATCATGTTCAGAATACTCTTACATAACCCACTGCTAATGTCTGCATCTTTAAAGACTGAGGATCCTTGTAACCTTTTAGATGTATAATGTGTTTTCTATCTCTCTACAATCTTCTGAAAAGATCGGAAACTTCTCCATTAAGTGAATGATGTAGTTTAACTGCCTTGCATCCAAAAGTAATAAACTTTTAAATAAGAACATTATAATGAAGCGTGATGAAATTGTACCTTAGCTGAAGGAAATATAAAGCAATTCTGTCAAGATAATATAGTGAGTAAGAAGCAACAATTCATTTGACCAAATGTAAGCCTCTGCCTCTAAGTTATTCACTCTACATGTCCATTATAGTCAATAGAGAGAAAGAGGCACTTCCAATAAGCAGTCAATCTTGTTTTTATAGTAGATGTATAAAATAGATCAAATGAATAGCACTCTTGCAATTGACTACAAAGGAACCTAGGAGTACTACTCAGATGTAAATGAATCACACTGCAGTTCCTGACTCCCACTTAACAACCATTAGACTAGATGTGAATAGAACTTTGAATGATAGTTTCAAAGGAATTTCAAATGCTAATTTTGCTTTTATTCCAAACTTAATATTTTTTTTCTTCTCAGAAAATAAACTTTATTTTACTAATTTTAATTCAGAATAATGAATTATAAAATTATTTAATATCTAAGTAAACTGGAATAACTTTGAGGATTGTTCTTGCCTTATTTTAAAATGAAATGAGTATTTTCATATTACTTCATGAATACATGTACTTAAAATAGAATTTCATAATACATCATAAAATTTATTTTTATAAGTGTCAGGCAATTAAATAATATTCAGCTGAAAGTAAATGTGTGTTTAGCTTAGAAGAAAATTAATTTTGTGTTGGAAAGAGCTTTGAGGAACAATTTTTAAAATTCCACAGGAGACTGTTTTGTAGTGTCATCTTTAGTTTTAACCATATACTGATTCCTATGGTTAATCATGAGAACTGACACATATATCCTAAGAAGGAAAATCAGCTGGTATGTATGAAGACAAGCTTATTATGTAGGTCAGTGAATGATTCACAGTAAATTATTTATCATGGAAATGTAGTCTCTCATAGTGAGTTGTCTCAGAGCAAATAACCAATTTAATTTTGAATAAATATATGAAACACTATGTAAATATTCGTGTTGTCTAGATTGCGTATGTTTATGATGATGTTTTTATACAACATTGGACTCCTCATCTGGGGAAGAGCTATCAATATTTTGAAGCACCACCAGGAATGCCACTGTTATTAACCATAAAGTCCAGGAGAAATCCTATGAAGGTCAGGGAGTCAGTAGTAGTCTGGACAGACCAAATTATGTACAGCATTCATCACAAGAAAGTAATATGTGTAAGGCCCGAGGTTAATACTTATAGATGAAAGGTAGATATTTATGGAAGATGAAGATACAGAATGCTAAAAACTACAATTCCTAATTCTATATTCTTCACTTAAACATTTCTTTGACATCTGCTTTTACAATTGCTTGAGAACTCTCTATGATTTTAAAGACCACTCCTGTTTTCAGGTAACAGAATCTAGTGTTTCTGTGCTACTCTGTAGTTTGTTCATTTGCTTGTTTTTTTTCTTCCCTCAGATTACATAAAGGTAACTTATGGCAGCTGATGGTTGATTGTTGTTAACCAGCACCATCAACTGATGTAAGATACGAAACTATTGAAATACTGCTTATGAAAAACAGACTAAAACCAATAATCATACTGGGGGAACAAACTACTTAATTAGCTGCTTAGTTTTGCAAACAAATGTTTTGAGAAAAGACAAATTGATAATTTGTCCTTTTCCTACATCACTGTTTGACTACCAATTCTTATTCTTCAGGCTCTTACAACAGGACATTGCAGAATTTCTGAGGATCCTGCAATTGACCACTCAGTACTTTCCATGAGAGGTTGTTTACTTTGACAGCTACAAGACTGAGATGGGAGCTCAGCCTGATTTTTTAAATCTTTAACTCCTATAAAATCCAGTTATCGCTGTCTACCCTCTCAAAACCTGGTAAGAAACCCCAAACAACACACCAAACCAAACAATACCAAACAGTAAAAGAGATGTTACAGCCTTTCATCCTGCATCCTTGCCACTCCCACTCACACTATCCTTTTGTGAGTTAGCTGCATAATGTGTTCAAAGCTTTTTAGTTTCAGGCTGATACAAGCCTATAAATGCTTACAGTTGTTAAAGTCTGCTTTCATAGAATTCCAGGACTATCAGTGATTCAGTCTAGAACAAACTTAACGTTTCTAATTCAAACTATTGCTGAAATTAGTGTCAGCTCTTAGGTCAGATCAGGTAGCTCAGGGCTTCAGCATGTCCCTAAAAACCTGCAAGGATACAGCCTTCACAACTTGTGGTTTAACTGCTTTCGTGGACAAAAGTTTTTTGTTATACCCTACATGAACATTTTTCACCTCAGTTTATGCCTAATGGTTCTCACCTTCCCACTTTGCACTGCTGTTCAGGCTTTTCACCCTGCAGGTACCAGGACACTGTTTTTAAGGGCTCCCGCAATCGCTCTTCTGCAAGCCAAGCCAGCTTCAGTTCTTCATCTGCTATTGAAAGGCAAAGTGCTACAGCCTTGACCATCCTGGGGGCCTTCATAAGACTTGCCCTAGTTTACCAATAACTTTCTTATTTTGGAAGGGGCAGGAAGAACAAAACTAGATGCAAGATCTAGGAAAGAAGAAATTTTACAAGGAAAAATCCTGGATTCTAAACCTGAAATGATATAATCCTGGTTCTATGTATAGACCATGGGACAAGAAAAAACACAAGAGTGCAGCCCTACAGAAAGGAATTTAGGAATTTTGTTTAATGTTAAGCTCAGTATGAGTCAACAATGTATTGTGCATCACTTGTGTTTATTGTTTTGGGTTTGTTTTTTTTTCTTTACCCTTTTAGTTTTATATTCTCTCCCCTTGGTATTTCCCTTATTATTATTATTATTAGTGGTAGTAGATTTATATTGTACTTCAGTTATTGAGCTCTTCTTACCTTAAACCCCAAGGATTACATTCTTTTAATTCTCCTCCCCATCCTGCCCAGAGCAGGGGGCGGGTGGGGAAGGGGTGTGAGCGAGTAGTGGCAAGTTTCTGAGTTACA
>JANHGB010047437.1:0-40892 GCA_026283785.1 Coracopsis vasa
CAGTGTTCAAGGCCAGGTTGGACACAGGGGCTTGGAGCAACCTGCTCTAGTGGAAGGTGTCCCTGCCTGTGGCAGGATGTTGGAGCCGGAGGAGCTTTAAGGTCCCTTCTAACCTAAGCTATTTTATGATTCCATGATTCTATGATTCTCATTTAATCATTCTTACTGCTCACTGTAGCAAACGATTAAATTTTCTCCAACAAAACTTTTCTAATTAGGGAATAGCTTTCTGGAGCAAGACTGTAAGAAAGAGGTGACTATGAGCTATTGGTACCTATGCCCTATTCACCTGCTCTGCAATTACCTTGTCCTTCCTATTTGAGGATCTGGTTTTGTGCTTTGATGCGTTTGAGCTTTGTTCCCATTGCTGCACACAGGATGAGTGCCCTGCACTCCCCCACTATCCCAGCCTCTCCTCCTTGCTGGATTTAGAGCTAGGCTCAGAGTGGCAACAGCTGCAAAGCTTCAAGTTGTGCCTGAGATAGTGCAGAACATGCCATATTGGGAAGCAGATGCTGCTGTTAAGGTGGAGAAGGCACATCCGGGCTCAGGGCCACGCTTTGTCCTAGACGCGGTTCCCACACTCGGCTTCAGGAGGAGTTGCAACCGTAGCTGATGAATGAAGAGTTCCCATCATCTCCTGATTTTATCACCATCTCAGAGGCAGGGGGAAAGGCAGGAAAAAAGTAAAGCTTTCTAAGTGGAAAATTTTCAAGCCTGTTCATTGAATGTGCAACTATTAAATATTGGAGTGGATGTCTCAAGATTGAAGGTGGAAGAAGGTATTTACTCGGTCAGAATCAGTACATAGGAGAAGGAATAATACTTACAGCAGAAAGAGTGCTACTAGCTTATAATAATTCCTAGCAACCCCTCAACCTTGCTATGTAAAACAGGGCTGTGTTTAAAAGTCTCCTGTGGCACAGAGCAGCAAAGGAGACCAGACACCTCTGAAGGAGGTGGGAAGGAAGCTGATAGCACCCATCACCTTGGGAAGATGTCTCCTCTCCTTCTGTCAGCAGAAGGGATATGCTTTTCCAGTCCTATTCAAAAAGAGGAGCTGAGTGTCCTTTCATCCCTGCAGAAGAGATTGAGATTGGACATAGCGTAATGAACTGTCACGCAGTCGAGATGGACTCAAGGCACATGGTCAGATCAGCTTTCAAGGTATCTTTGTTGACCAACTCTGTAAGGACCCAAACCAGAATCTGGTGTCTGAACATGCCTGGTTTTTCTGTAAGAAGCTGCATGTAGGGTATTTTATATATACTGGATATATATATATGTATCTTTTATATATTTTATATATATTTATATATACTGGACAGACCCTCACAAATTATCTTCTTCAGCGGTGAAGGAGGATTTCTACCCAAGAAGGTGTTGGGCCCAGACATAACAGAATCCTGTTTATTCTTAACTTCTCAATCCTGTAACATTCACCAGATTTTATTTTCTGTGGTTCTTTAATGACATGCAGAAGTCCGTAACATCATTTATTCCATAAATTATACATTATACATGCTTTGTACAGTTGCTTTTCTTGATTCTGTCCACAATGAACATTCATCTTCTGTAATCATACACATTCCTTTTTCTGCAATTAATAGTGATAGTCCTCAGATTTCGATTCCCTTAGAACACATCATTCTTTTGAATATATTTGAATATTTGGATATATTCCTGTCATGTCAGTAGTAGGAATGATAAGGAGAACTTAAATTTGATGGCAGTGTCACAAAAATGGTCACATGCGTGAAATTCTTTAAACACTGACATTTTTCCTATAACTCTTACTTTTCACTCTTACGCAGTATTTTTGATGTTGATATCATACTTGCTGTACTGCTATACTGATAAACTGTAATACTTGCTTATTTCAACCCAGATCCATTTGAAGTCAATATTAGTGCAATATTTCTGCTTTAAAACACAGGAAAAGGGAGAGTTCTGTTGTTGCAACATAGACTTAGTTAAATTTTCGTGAAAATTTCCCTAACAGAAAAGCATTATTTGTTTCCTGGATGATCAAGCAGCAACCTTTCTGATATATATATATATTTTAGTACATTACGATTGGAAATGCCAGACTACAGCATTTCAGAAAGCCCTTAATTCTTCCTCAGAAGGAAATGAAACGCACTAATAACTGTGCTTGAAAATCAAGTAGCTACTATTGTTTGGTGAAAGCTGGTTAAAGTGATGCATCTTCCTTAATCTTATGAGACAGAGGGGAAATGGTCTTTCTTCATCTTTGGTGCTAACCTAAAACTACAGGGCGTTAAATGAGAAGGTACAAACATATAGCATTGATATCAGTAATGGCTTATTGAAATTTGAAGTTGCTGGTGATCAGATATTTTTTACTTCTTTAAAAATACTTCAGTAGAAGACTGGTTTTATATGTTTGGATGGGGCTTTATGTATTGGATTTTATGTATTTGAACAGGGCTTTGAGCAACCTGGTCTAGTGGAGGATGTCCCTGCCCATAGCAGCAGGATTGGAACTAAGTGATCTTTAAGATCACTTCCAACTCAAACCATTTTGTGGTTCTGTTTATTTATTTATTTAGTCTGGGTGGGGTGGTGTCTCCATTATGATTACACAGATGGACAAATGTGATTTATTTAAGTGATCTGGTGATGAAGGTTGGGGAATAGTGTTAATTTTTTTTTCTCATTTAAAAAAGCCAGTAAAACTCAGTGTTGTGACAAATGGAGAATGTTTGTATTTATAAGTTAGTCAAAACTCAGTACTCTGTATAGTGGAGTTGAATGCTTTTTTCCTATTGCTATTGTTTTTTAGCACGCGATGATGCTTCCTGTCCTCACCCACCATGTCCGCTACCATCAGTGTCTGATGCATTTAGACAAATTGATAGGCTATACTTTTCGAGACAGATGCTTGCTGCAGGTAAGATATATAAAAAAAAAAAAAACCCTACTTGCTGGTTTGTCCTCCTAATATTATAGAGTTTATCCATAACCCTGACTGCTGTGCAAACTGAAGAAATGCATTGCATTGCCACAACTTGGACATACTTGATTGCACTACAATCTTTCAAAAGTTTCAGTTATTCCAAGAGACTTCTAAATAGAGACATCTGTTGTGCATGTAGGGATACACCTACCTTTGCTCCAGTGGCAGGTCTGGATTTGTTTGTAATGTGTAGAAACACAAAAGTATGCTTACTGAAAAGATTGTCAGGTACATTACTATTTCCATGTAAGTTCTTTTTTTTTAGATATTTATGAAGAATATGCAGATGAGCATACATGCCTTGCTTCTTCCTTTTATAGTCTGCTGTTCCAAAAAATTAATAACTTTAGCATTGCGTTTTATTTTGCATTTATGGCTAGTGAAAAGGAATTTGCAAACTTCAGCTCTTGGTTTCTGCAAGTATGTGATGAAATTTTTGCATTTACAAACAAGGGCAGGAACCGAAGAGAGGAGAATTCCGTATTTAAATACACCCATGTTGCATGACCAATCATTTATCTAAGTGCTTATTTGTAACTGATCAGGTCTAAAGGCTGACTCTTGCATGGTGGCCCCTGTCCCTTATATGCTTTCCTGAAATTACTGAAGGAAAACTGAGACTTCTGTTCAGGATTTCCCCCTCAAATACACATCAGCTCTCTCCACTGACTGGGGCTGAGAAAGATGAATTTTCTCTAAGTTAAAAAGATGCAGTTTCTGTATGCATATAAGGACTTTACTCCTGAGCTACATTAAGGAGAGGTTTATGGGAAAATGTGTTCTAATAGCTTCTCTGTTTTCTAGAAGTTGGTTCTAGGAATAGAACCAACTTTACAGGGTTCGTCCTACTGCAAGTTACATTAAACATTGAGCATCTAGTGGATTTGGTTGTCTGCAGGCTGCCATAGTTTTAATATGAAAGATAAAAATGCAGTGATGAAAATCTTCAAAATGTTGAGACCAAACATGCAAACCAAAAAGCAAATTGCCAGCGTTGGTAATTTTAGTATTTAGTTATAACAAAAGTACTTTTTAATGCTTGATCCCTATGCATATTTATTTAAAACCTATAAACATGTTCCAGAAGAGAATGAGCTTTTTAAAATGTATATAGCATGAGTCACCTATTTAAGCATATTGCTTATAAGCATAAGATTGTTTGATAATTTTACATTGATTTTTACCTGTTTCATCATGATGTATACTTTCTAAAGTACAAACTGGGCAACAAAGGTAACACTAACTATTCAGGGAAATGTGTCATCCACTTCAGATGAAGCAGAAGTTGAGAATGTGCATATATGACAAACTTATTAGTATTAGCAAGAAATTAAAAAGGACTTGGAGAAAGTTCTTGTTGATTAGGTGTAATTTTACTCTCTAACAAAATGAAAATAAGATTCCCTAAATACTGTGTTTGGAAAGCCATAGACAGTGTTTAAATGAACTACTGGAATGTCTTTGCTCACAGCCCACATCACAAGTCCTTCACTTGTTTCAGAAGTAACTTTCTGCAGCTTGAATTTGCCAGTGTATCTCTTGATTAATATATAAGGTGTGTGTGCACATTTATAGATGCATGTTATTTTTAGGTGTGCATGTGTAAAAGAGAAAATGCATGAGTTTGCAGGATGGAGTCATAAAAGCTAGCTGTAGTTCTATATTTCATTTTTGTAGTGGTGGAGTCAACAGCAGAGTTAGCTTTGATAATGCTAGATGGTACAAATAGAAACAGATGGAAGAATGATACAAATGGGAACAGGTTGCCCAAAGAAGTTGTGAATCTCCCATCCCTGGAAGTGTTCAAGGCCAGATTGGATGGGGCTTTGAGCATCTTGGTCTAGTGGAAGGTGTCCCTGTCCATGGCAGGGGGCTGGAACTAGATGAGTTTTAAAGGTCCCTTCCAACCTAAACCGTTCTACAAAACAGATCAGTCCTGCCATTGCTGTTCAGTTCCAGTTGAAGAGTGGCCGTATACAGTCATGAAAGTTCTTGTGTGAATAACCATGTTAGTCAGACTTTGTTGTTTGTTTGTTTGAAGTAGGAAAGTTTAATAGATATTTAAGTGACCTAAATCAAATATATGAATGGTTGAGGAGCTCTTACTTGTTCATAGTTTTAATATGGATATTTATCCTGCAATGTTAGAGTGAATGTATGTTTAAATAAGCAAATGTATTAAAATCAGGTCAGCAAAGCTGGTAAGCAAAACTCTTAGGGCAAATTGACAGTTCATGCTTTTTCTCTTCTAAACTAATTTTTCTTTAAAGAAGAAAACTTGTTGAAAGTTAATTAGTTAAACTGATGATTGGGCATAAATATTGCTTCTTTCTGGCATCTGAAATAGTACATACTGTGTTTAAATTGCTGGAACCAAGCTACTGATTGACGACACCACTTTGTAGCCTTTCTTCAAGCTAAAAAATAACAATTATTAGCTACCAGTCTAAGATTTTTTTTCCTTTTATTTGCAAAAATATACCTAAGACTTCTTTTTCCTGTTTGTTCTTCGTTACAGCTTGCCATGACTCATCCAAGCCATCACTTAAACTTTGGAATGAATCCAGATCATGCCAGAAATTCTTTATCCAACTGTGGGATTCGACAGCCAAAGTATGGAGATAGAAAAGTTCACCACATGCACATGAGGAAAAAAGGTATGCTGTTACACCACTACCGTTTTTCTCTTACCTCTCACTTAATCAGTAAGAAAACCTTTGTTTATTTATTTGACCATTGCTCTTCTGAGGGATCACCTCAGTGGAATATGTCTATGGTTATACACAGACACCAGTGAGACCCTTCTAAAGAAAAAAAAATGTTTTGCAAATGAATCAACAGCTAAAGAGCTGAGAAAAAGCAGGGATAATAAATGGGAAGATGTATTTTTTTTTTTATTTTTGGCAAATATTGTTTCCTTAATTTGCTGCTTGGCATGGTGACCAAATTTGAAAATATTTTATGAAAATGTCTTATTAATGTGGTCTGTCTGCTGCAGAATATTCCCCTTTATTCCCAGAATATATTCCTTAAAAGTATACTCAGCTGTAATGAAGTTTTTTTTTTTATTGTTTATGTAATGTTTGAAATGTCTTTTTTATGCAGAAGTGGTATTTTTATCTGGCTCTCTGAATGCACAAATACAATAGTATTGTAATGGGACTACGATCAGTTAGGCAGAGGTCGTCTGTAAGGATTATACTTGATATAAGTTAACCCTGTAAATAACAGGATGATCCATGTGCAGCAGTTACAAAGTTAACATTTTGAGTAATTATTTTCTAAGCCTATTCAAATTGATTTAGTGGTTGCTTATTTAATAGTGTATTGTTTATATTCCTAGGGATAAACACCCTGATAAATATTATGTCCCGTTTGGGACAGGATGATCCAGCTCCTTCCAGGTAATGAAAATAATGTTTCCAAGTAGTGAAGTTGTTGCAGAGAGAGATGTTTTAATAAAAGTAACCAACCTACTGTCAGTAATAGCTTTTGTAAATAGTTGAAATGAAAAGTCATTTTGAATTGACTTTATATTATGAAGGTATGCTGAACCTCCATTAGCAGTGACATAATAAATGTTTAGTCATGCCTGCAGAAAGCTTGTGAGGAAGGATTTCACAGATAATTCTATCATTTTTGTTTATGCTTGAAATGAGGAGGACTTTTTAAAAGGCTACCTTAGCTTTCTGCAAAATAAAAAATAAGAATTTTTTGTTATTGTTATCATTGCTATAAATTGGATTCTCCATCATGTTTCCTCATAGTAGTATCTTCCTGGTATGGCATCTTGTTAACATGAATGTGATACTGAATGTGAGCTTCACTGATTTACTAGTCCAATTTAAAGACATGTGCAAAACCCATTAATGATGTAATGTAATAATCCTTAAATGACCACTAAGAATTCTGTGTGAATAAATAATGTTTAGGATGTGGTTTATAGCCACAGGCACCATATTTATCCAAAGCTAATAAACAAAGCTCATAGGACTAATGCATGAAGCAGTTGTATGTGAAATCTCCTAAATGAACTGGAGGGCAGAGTGTATTTCAGTTAACTAGTGTAACCACGCCTTCTAAGAATGATCGTTTTGGAGGAAGCTTGGGAATGGGAGAAGTTCAACTCTGAATAAATTATTGTTGCGGTGTTCCCCAAATGCTGTTTCAGCTAGACCATGCGCTTCTCTTCAAGAGTCTGCTTCAAGCTTATTTCACTCCCCTTAAGATAACATGACATAATGCTAAATTGCATTAATTCTCACAAAATAACACAAAAATATAAAATCCCACTTCTGATATCTGTGTAGGAGCTGTAGTTTTGCGCACACTTTACTGTTTTACACAGCAGAGTTATTTCAATTCTTTCAGCCCCTAACAAAGGCCTGCTATTTCAGAAATTAGATTTACTGTATAATTGCTGGGGGAGTGCAAATTGCAATAAAAGCTGTCAAACACTTGAGAAGGATCTTCCAAATTAAAAAAAAAAAAAAAAAATCTTATGGCAATGGCCTTGATTCTTTTACAGTCGTGTGAAGTCAAAATGTTGCTACTTAAATGCTTTGATGTGTAGAGCAGAAATTTGCATATATTTGAAGACAAACTCACGTTCTTTTTCGGCTGCTATGTCCTGTTAGTCCTTTGTTAGATAAGCAGACTGCTTGAAGGAAATGAAACTTTATGCAAAACAAAGGAAAATCAGGAACAGTGACAGAAGAGAAGGAAAACACAGGAAATACATTATTCTATTAGCTTAATGGCATCTTCAAATGCATTGTCTTGTACAGCCTTTTTTTCTTTGGATCTCAGAGGAAGTTGCAGAAAACAGGGCATTTAAAGGTGCTATGATGAAAAATGAAAGTACTTACTCCCTTACAGCTTTGCCATACCAATGAATCAGTTCCAGAGTCTTCACACTCTGCAGGTGTTGATATTAATTGCATACACTACTCTATTTGCATGTACAAGACTGAAGCCAGGCTGTTTCAATCACCTGATGCCCTCTGATGGACAAAAGAAACCCGACCTCAGTGCCAATCAGCGTTACTGTTTCCTTTCTCCATTTGTTAAGCTTTGACAACAGCTCAGAAAGGAGCATACAAAAATTTCAAAGGTGGTGGTGTCAGTCTTGAGTTTCAAGATTTATGTAGTGATTGTTCTGTTTTGGACAGGATTATAACACAGAGAGGGTGGGGGAGGCTGTAAGAATGTCTGTCATTCCTGACTAGCAATCAGCTCTGATTTGGTGTCTTTTAATTGTATTGTGTAAATCACCAGAATGTGTTACTTAGCTGATAGTAAACTTTTAAATGTCTTTTTCAGGATTAACCACAATGAGCGTTTAGAATTTCTGGGAGATGCTGTGGTGGAGTTCTTAACAAGGTAAATAGGGAATTCTTTAACAGTTTTCACCTTTGTATGGTATTGTCATGCCATTGAGCTTATTAAGCTTTGCAGTGTCTGCTTTATGACTGCGTATGTTTGCAATCCTGCCTGATGGTTGGAGCTGCACACAGCTCTCTTCAAAATTACTTCAGTGCTGAAGATACAAGGAAGATTACAAAAGGAAAAACTAGATCTTGTTTTATGAAGTGCAATTTATGTTGATTGGAGTTAGAAATTATTCAGCTACAGACGAGTTGAACTTTGTACCATTATTTTTTTTTTTTAAGGAAAGATATTTTTCGTGGCATGCTGTTTTGTTGCGAGTAAAAAGCATTTAATGGTAATATTGAATGTGTTGGAGTGCTTATATTTCCAGTTATTAGGGCTGTAGTCTATATGTAGGCTTTAATATCTATATGTAAAGAAAATAGTCAAACACAAATATAATTTAATTAAAAGTAATAACAAAAAGCTATAGTTTGTCAAAAATTGCTCCAGTTTTGGACTGGTTTGAGTATTCTGAAATTGATGAAAAATACAGGGATATTATCAGTTACCTCCATAGGCCTCTTTTACCTGAATATTAGAGGCAGGCAGTTTACACAAAAAGGATTCTAATGCATTTTAAGGTGCTTTTTTCTACTGTTTTTAATAAGGAAGTAGTCTTGTTTACTATAAAGCTTCTCTTAAAGCAAGTTTGTTATATGAACTGCCCTTATATCTCAGTTCTCTGCTAGCCTCTACTAGCCATTAGCTACTCATTATTAAAAGTCTATAAAGGTCTCCACTGCCCTTAAAACCCGTGGCCTTTTCTCTCATACAACAGTACAGGCTGATAAGATAGAAGATTTGCTGATTAAAATGTCTTGCATTTTTCATTGTTCATCAACCATCAGTTGGCATTCCGAGCTAACTTTTGTCTCAATTCAGAAAAAACCTTGAGCTACATTTCTGTTCAATAGAGCATGTAATCACCTGTTTAAGTCTTCAGGTCTCTGCTTTTGAGAATTGTGATATTTTAATAGATTGCTTCTAAGTTTTATATCAGTTTTTGTCCTTAAATAGTCTTGCATTTATCTGCACTTTTCTTCCTGTGTACTGGATTAATAAAGAATTTTAATAATTAGTGCCATCTACTTGTGGGATGTTGAAAACCCTCTCTGTGTTAACTTCTTTTTGACAAGGGTTAGATAGTCATGTGTGAAGATATTCAGAATCATTTATCTTTTCCTCAGATCTTATTTGGGTCACTGAATTACTTTTTTTGTTTTGTTTCTGTTTTATGAAGTATCTTACTTGCATGATGTCAAATATCATTAAAGGCAGTAAAAAGCCTGTGATTTTTACTCCTGCCCCTCCCTCTTCCCCCCTCCCTGCCATGGTATTAATGACTTCACACATTTGATAAATACTGGAGGTTGAGTTCTGTTGGCTCCATCCAGCCTGAATCAGTAGTATCATCTTAAAGCATTGTGTGCCTGCAACACAGAGTTTCTCAAGGCTCATTGTTCCCTTGTGCTTTATTCTTCAGTATCCTCTAGGTGTCAACCTTGCTGAACCCACTGCTGCTGCTATGCAGACACCTTCAAATGAGGGAACTGAATTGTTGTTGCAGGGATTTGGAGAATGTGTGCTGCCCAGCAGAGAAATACCACTCTTCCTCCCCTGCTGCCAGTGCTATCCAGTCAAATATTCTTGAGCATTGTTTTAATGTTTGTTCAGTTACCTTATTAGAAGCTGAGTTGCCACCTTGGGAAGGGACCTGTGTTACCAGCTAGGATCTGAGGGAAAGGCATTGTTCCCTAGAAGCACACATGATGCATATTTAACCAAATGCTGACAGCACCTGATCTGATATTTGTTTTGCCAGTGTCCATTTGTACTACCTGTTTCCCACTCTGGAGGAAGGAGGATTAGCAACATACCGCACTGCCATCGTACAGAACCAACACCTGGCCATGCTGGCTAAGGTACAGTTTTATACGTCTCTGTATTTGACACCAAGAGGTAGGATACCATGGATCCTACCTGCTTTGAACATCAGTGTCCTTACCATGTTTTGTATACAAGATATGAGATGCAGCAACTCTTTTCAGTTTGAAAGTAGATTCTAAAGATCAAGTAGGACTTAGTGTTTTCTTCAAAGACAGAAAGATAAGTTTTTAGGGTGCTTATGTTGAAGGTGTGTGTATATTTACCTTCATATTGCACAGGTAATGAAGCCGATAGTAGAAATTCAGTGAAGAAAAAGAAACAAGCTGGTTGTTCTATAAAAGGTCTTCCTGCTAGAAAACATAGGGAAAAGATGGCAGCAGGTGGTAGAGAAAGTAGGGAAATAATAATTTTGCCTGGTCCCTAACCACAGTAATTTTCAGATTCACTGTGAACTATGAAAGAGAAATATGTTAGGCTTTTGGTGAAAACTGTATTATCTCATGGGGAAAATTGAGATGCCTCAGAATTTTATTTCATTTAAGTCTGTGAATGAAGGAACTTTTTTCACTTCTACATGATACAGGAGGGTGTGAATATGATGCAGAAAGTTTATTAAGCCTCTATTTGTAGATAATCTGGTATTCCCTTATTCATACTTGATTTTGTTGGAGTGTTTTTAAAGAAAACAGTCTGACACTTACTGATGTCATGTATTAAGCTGTGCATGCATGCATACATGTCCACTGCTGATAGTTTTCAAGTGCTCTT
Source organism: Coracopsis vasa (assembly GCA_026283785.1). Lineage (NCBI taxonomy): Eukaryota > Metazoa > Chordata > Aves > Psittaciformes > Psittacidae > Coracopsis > Coracopsis vasa. The sequence continues at coordinate 11,069 of JANHGB010047437.1, forward strand.
TTAATCTTCTCTGTTCATGTTCACTCAGTAATTTAAATAAGCATATCCAATCTTGAGATTTTGGGGAAAAAATGTATGATTTCTAACGTCATCTTTTTGCTTAATTATCAGGAGAGGCACAGCATAGGGGAGCAAACACAATAGTTTTCTTCCAAAGCTTTCTTTAATGATTTAGATAAGCATGAATTGATTGAAATTTTCAGATTGGGGTTTTGTTCTACAAATATGGTATTGAACCACCTGACATTTGAATTCATGCTACTATTGAAAAACCTGCATCCAGAAAGCTCACATATTCTTAAAGTCTGTTCACAGCCTTTATCACTGTACATGGACAATTCTTGAATTTTTTTGGAACATTTTTTAAATTATATTTATTTATATTAGATGCAACTGTAAATATTAGATACCTATATATTCCTGATTTCTCAACTTACTTTTTTTTCCTCTTGTATATCTTATACAGCGTTCCTGGTTTCATCCCCTTTAATTATTCCCTGCAGTATCATGTTGCATTCAGTTTACTTAATATAATCCTCAGCTCCTCAGCTTCTCTTGTGTGTGGAATGCTGTTTTAACTGAGGATCAAATGATAAATTTCTGTAGCTTCTAAGGGGCATTGTAGCAGAAATTTTAAAGTAATCTGAAACATGTTGTGATCAAAAAATGAGAAGCAAAACACATGAGAAAAAAAAGCTGAATGCAAGCTCTGAAAATAGAAATAAGCCACTGGAGGTGGGGGAGACAAACCAACTCCCAAACACTTGTTAGCATGAGCAAATGACACTAATCTGTGAGAAGTTTAAATTTGATATAAACCAGCTAATGTTCCATTTTTATGTTGACTCTAACGAGTGCTCCCCACTCTATATAAAGTGCAATGGAACACAGTAAGAGCTAATGTCCTGTGTTCTGGATCAGTGAATAGGCTCTCATTCATTGAAAATGAAAGACTCCTTTTTTCCAATTGCAGCGTGTCTGAACTGTGCATCTCAAACAACTTAGTCTTCCTTTTTACCTCTTAAATATACTCCAGGAGGATGCAGTTGAAAGTTAATGAGAAATCCATCAGTAGAAACTTACACCCAGTTGGGAAGAACCTACTCTCATACAAACTTGGCAAGACGGAGAAATCTCTTCTTTAAAAATCTCAATAATGGTTTTGTGTTACGAAGATGACTATGTAAAGAGAATCTAGTAGCTTTTGCCTGCATTTCTATAGCAAAATTGTCATCTAATATATAGGATATCTGACTCACTACCTGAGATTCTGACTGGCAGGAGCAACTATGGTATTGGCAACAGATGAGTGTTAATGATGCACATTTGGAAGCAATAAGGAAGCTAGGTGGCACTGTGAATTAAAATATCAAGTCTTCTGCTTGCAGTGCCTAGAGGCCATTGTTACTGCCACCTGTTGACACTCTTAAAGGAAAAGCCAGATGTTCAGTGGGTTGTGTCTACCAGAGTTCTTGTTCGTCACTATTCTGCTTTATCTTATTCTTGTAGGCAAAATCTTTTTCCTTGGTGTTAACTCCCCTCCCTTTGAATGTCCCTTTGGTATTTCTGAAAGGAAATCACATGAGGGCACACTACCAGCAAGAGACAAAGCACATTGTACCACCCAGTTGGTATAAGCCTATTTTTCTGTGACACCCTCAGCCCCCCTCTTGAACTCATTCCTAAATCTCACTAGTAAAATTTTTTGATCTAGCTTCCCTTGAGAATTTGGTTTGATAATTCTTAGCATTCCCATGCTAGGACACTCTAGTTGCTTGCCTCTGATAGATACGAAGTCTTCTAATTTTAGCCTATGTGTGAATTGAAACTATGGAGAAAAGCTTCGAAGTTCCCTCAAACCCAGCTGCTGCATAATAGTATCATGAACTCTGGCAACTAGAACTGGTACTCTTGTACTTCTAAAACCATGGTTTTAATTCTTTCCGCTTATTCTGCAGAAGCTGGAGCTAGATCGATTTATGCTTTATGCTCATGGGCCAGACCTTTGCAGGGAATCGGATCTCCGCCATGCTATGGCCAACTGCTTTGAAGCCCTAATAGGTAAGGCATGTGCATTTGTGTGTGCAGAGTTGTTTTAATATCTTTACATGCCATGTTGACTGTGATGGAGGAGACATGAGTCTGTCTTGAGTAGTGTTAGTAAGGGTAGGCGATAGTAAAGCTTCTTAAATCTTCTTTGTCTCTTTCGTGCACATATACAGGGTGTGTAACATAAGTGTGAAGTATTACAAAGGAAATCTCATCTTCCATACCCTGCCTCCCATGCTCTGAACATGCACCCATTTGAAAGGGCTGTGGTGCAGCACTGCTGTCCGCCACCACAGAACTCCACCTCTCATGAGCCACCACCCTGCCACCCACAGTTATCTGAGGGGAGTAGTTCAGTCACTGTGAAAAGTAATGGCAAAAAAAAGGGCAGGTTCACTGCTTCGAATAGGACTTGCACAGAACTCCAAAATGTGGAGTCGCATTTCAGCTCTGCGTTTTAAAGTGCAGCTTGCTTTCTGAATGCACCAGGCACTCCCAACCAAGTCACCAACCTGACTCCAGAACGCCCTGCTAACCTTCTGTGAGTTAAATGTAACTTTTGCCAAGTGAATACTTTTTGGTCTTTGCATTCTCCTTACAAATAAAAGTAAGGCAGTATGCCACAGGTGGTGTAATAGAGCTACTAAAACTCTAGCTGAGGGTGAAGGGGAGTTGTGTCAAATTTGGTGTTGGACGTTAAGATGCTGATTTGTGACTGGCTGTGCTAGTTGATAAATTTATGTTGGAGGAGAAATCAGGAATGCCTGACTACAGTTATCAAATAAGGCAGCGATATGGTGGAAATCTGATCCATTGTATCCACACAAGCTCTATTTTAAATAGCATATCTTTATAAAACTTTACTTGTTTGTATGCACAAAGCAAGCTAAATCTCACTGATTTGGCTTCATATTCATGCAGATGTACTGTACACAATATTAACTATGGCAATGGTTTGTTCCTCATCCAGGTCTTTACATACTACAGAAGCTCCTAAAGCTTTTTGTCCTGCTTTGAAAAACAGATGATAGTTGGCTTAGATGTCAACAGTTCTATGCATTCTGCCTTGGGCCAAATTTCATTTCATCTTATCAAGAAATAAGAGTTTTCTTTTTAACTCTGTTTTTGCTTTCCATGAGTGCTTTGATCTTTAATTTAAAAATAAACAGAAAAGGAACACTAGATATGTATCTGTGGCTTTGTTCATATATTTGGGCTTGTCTAGGATGTAATGATGAGTGCTATTTGGCCACCACTGAGATTTGCTAAAAGAGCAGGCTTGCTGTTTAACCTCCTATACAAAGTTGTTCACAAAGTTAATTGAGCTAAATTGAGTTAAATAAGGTTTTGTTAGGCCCATAGCTTAAATCTGGGAGCTTATTAAGGGACTGTAAAAGTATACATAGGATCTGGAGCTCCTACTTGAGAACATTTGTAAAAGGCTGGTGCTTCTTCCCTGAGATGAAGAAAACAACTAGAAGTACAGGCAGGTTGCCTTGGGCCTGTTTGAAATTCTGTGCTCTCATTATATGTCTCTGGCAAGACAGGAATTCCAAAACTTCTCTCCTTCAGAGAGTCCAAAGAGAGCAACTGACCTACTGAGGAATTAGAAGGGGAGACGGGAGTGAGGGTGGGTGAGAGTTACAGCAAGGCAGACCATGTTCCTTCTGTATGTATGTACTACAGAAAGTATGTTTTTAAAAATTGAATGTATTGGAGATGAAGAAGGCATGATCTTTGACTTCCTTTCACTTAGTGATTTTCTAAGTATTAATGCCTTATTGACCTTTGAGGTATTGGTCCCCTCATGCAGGAGCTGTTTATCTAGAGGGGAGCCTAGAAGAAGCAAAACAATTATTTGGACGTTTACTCTTCAATGACAAGGTATTTATGTATATATATGATTTTTTTTTTTTCATTTAAAAAGTAACTGAAGACATGCTTTCTTGTCTTCTGTTTTACTTGAGAATCACAAATGAACAGGTATACATAAACCTTTTGTACTTAGTTCCTGGAAACTGAATGTAGCTTAGCATGCTTGGGACAGCAAGCTGCACTGGTTCAGACAAAAAGAAAATTAGTATTTCCTTAGGTGTGTTGTTTGTTGGTTGGCTTAGGTAGGAACGGACGAGTGGCATGGGAAACCTGCAGACTTCCATTCAATATGCTGATCTAACAACAGAGATGGGTGCTGTGCATCCAGGAGGCATGCTTTGGGAAAGGATGCACATGTAGAGCAGCTGTTCTTGTTTCATCATTTAAATCATCCCACCACTAAAATTTTTAAACATATATTTGAAAAAAAACCCCAGAGGATTTCATCCAGTGTTTACTCACTTGTGTAATTAAAGTCTGATCCATTCTTGCATACTGTGTCTTAGATCACTGTTAGTTGGAATTTAATCTAAGAGAAGTAACCAGTACATACTGCTGGGACAATACATATGGCAGTTGTGATGGAATGAATTATATAGTATTTTCCTCTTGAAAGTCTAAGTCTGTGAAACGACGAAGCTTATTAGAGATAAAAACATTTTGAAACCTATTGTAACTCAATGCTTATTTGCTGCTCAGTGCCTGTAGTGAAAAATCCTATACGAAATAGAAGAAAGTAAGTGGGTATTTTCTTTTCTAGTCCTTCCCTTTGGTGAAATCAAACTTGCTACTGAAGAGTGCTTGCAAATAAAGTTAGTCCTGAGGCTTAAACAAATCTTTTTCTTCCTTTAACCACTTTTTATTTGGTTCAGGGTTTTTTCCACCTCTTTGACACAAGCTAATTGGGAAAACTACAGGCAGTTTGAACAGCAAATACACGATTTTAAAAATTAGTTTGCCAGCACTATTGAATTTGCAATAAGCAGAGTCAGCATCTGAAATAGTTCAGTATTTCAAGTAATGACATTTTATTTAGTACTGTGGAATTTGTTAAATGACTCCCTTGAGCATTGAAGGCATTTCTCTGCATTTGCAGGACCTGCGGGATGTATGGCTTAATTATCCACTACATCCACTCCAAGTAAGTGTATCCCTTTTTGTAACAAATTTTATAGCTCAGTTTCATTTTCTGGGATGCTTTCCCATAGGTTTCCATTGTAATGACATCTCAGAAATTTTGCTACAAAGTAGCCAAAGAATATCTATATTTGCCTTTGTGTTTTGTTTCTTCCTTGGGGCGGGGGTAGGGGGTCGGAGGGGGTGGTGATGTTACAAGTAATGAGTGTCTCCCTCTCTGAGGATTAATCATTCACCTTCCCTTGACTTGTGTTTGATATAAAACTGTATTTACACAACAAATCTAGCGAGAGGTATTGTTTTGGTGTCTTTTTGTTCATCTTCTTGAAGTTGAGGGAAAATGGGTACAAAATCAGTCTGCATACATATTTTTTTTAACCTGAAATTAAGACTGAAATCTTAATAGTAGAAAGGCAAGTTAGCTGAGTGGAATAAGAGTGTGATTCTGATTTTTTTTGTGTGTGTGTGCAATGATAGCATGGCTGTTTTGGTGATTCCAGTAGCTTTATTACCAAGTAAACACTGAAATTATGAAAGTATCTGAAGGCTGATTTATCCTCCATATATTGAAGGATACAAGTTTATAAGGCTAGAAGTTGGGAGAATGGTTTTCCAGTCCTTTTTCCCTGACTGAATTCTGGGATAGACCCAGAGTAAATCACAGAGGCCCTCTGCACTGTAACTTCTTGTTTTCACAGCAGACATGGTAGTATTTTCCAGGTGTGCAGGGGTGCTGCAAGAATATCTGATTCAAATCGTCATCCAGTCAGTAAGGTTTTCAGGGTCATACGAACATCTGAGAGGTTTCTTTTGTACAACCAAACCTCTGATGTTTTGTTCAGTCAGTTTGACTCCTTTGAAACTTTTTATGAGCACACCCTTTCAGCAGAAGGACACTTTGAGGCCTCCATCTGAAATGTCATATATATTTGTACAAATTTTGCAATGGGTACATAGACCAAGTCTTCAGCCACAAATCAGTGCATGTGAAGCGCTTTTATGACCAAGTCTCTTAAGTGTAAATAGAAAAGAATCTTAATGGGAAGATAAACTTCTGAGATTCAGCACTAGCTATCCTGCATATAAAGACAAGTCCTACCTCACAAATGAATAGGAGATTTTAGAGGAGACAAAAAAATATGTAATGTTGCAGATGATACTGTGTGCTGGGTTCCTAACTGGCTGTTGGAAAGGCACTTACAAAAAGCTTTTAAAAATGTGGTGGTGTTTTTGAAAAAAGCAGAGAATAATTAAAAAGAAGGAAACCTAGCTAATACTGTCAGTGCTTACAAGATTTAAAGGAATGGCTGAAACATAAGAAATGGAGAAGTCAAATGACACATCTTACAAGGAATGGAGGTCACTGGCAGATTTCCCTAGGGATCTCTGCTGAAGTGCAGGCTGTTCGGATCAACAGCCTGGGAAGGAGGATGAACAGTGAGGTAGCAGTCTGTTGACAATACCAAATTATTCAGGCTAGCATGGACAGTAGCAGGCTGAAAGATTTGCAGTCTGATTGTGAGAATGCAGGAGTGCCTAACTATGGAGTAAAAAAGTATATGAAATTCTGTGTAGGTAAACATAAACGGCTGCATAAGGAAGCAAAAAAGCAGTTTCAGCTCCACATGCAACTGAACTCCAAACTGACCATTATCACCCAAGCGTGGGATTTTGATGCTGAACTCAGGACACCAGGATATGTAGTTCTGTGAAAATATCAGCTGAAAGCTCAGTGGCTTTTAAGGAAAAAGACAAATTGAATGTAATCAATTAATAGAAAAGGGGCAGGCAACAAACCAAAATAGATCTTAATGCCACTTTAAAAAGCTGTGGCTATTCTTATTTTTCCTTTAGGCATCCTCATCTGTATGATTGCTCCTATAATGCATTGCTATAAAAGAGAGGTGCCCAAAGTGGCTGGAGGAAATGCTTAAGCCATTTCCCAGATCCAGAAAGCCATTTAAGTGTCACCACATCAAGGACATCAGAAAAGAAACTGATAACATACTGACCCAAAGTGATAATTTTAATTTTCTTGTGTTATTGTGCCATTTTGAATTTCATATACTAAGTATTTATTCTTGATTTTTTGATACTAAAAGAAAGTCGGAGAAATAGATTTGAGTTTTTGTCTCATCTTGACATGCTGTCAGTCTACCAGCCTATTTTTGAAATTTTTGAATCTGTTGCTCAGTTGCGAGCAATGCGATATTAGAAAACTCAGACATGTACGATTGTACATGCTTTGGCAAAGTAAGTAGTAGTCCTTGCTATCCAGATGTAGACACAAGACCATATAAGCAATATGTTATAAATGTCTTCAATGTTAAAAAACATATATCAGAGCTAGCACCTTCGAGTACTAATTATCTAAGACAAAAAGCCAAAGGAAACTCAGTTTTCTTAGTTAATCTATCCGCAGAATGATGTGTTCACTGTATTCTTTGCCCTTGGTTTACAGAAGACTTGCTCTTCTCTGAAAAGTTCCGAAACAGTGTCAGTTTGTAATTATTTGCACTTCATTTTATTTACAGCTGCAGGAGTCTAACACTGACAGGCAACTCATTGAGACCTCTCCAGTTCTTCAAAAGCTGACAGAGTTTGAGGACGCAATTGGAGTCATCTTTACTCATGTTCGGCTACTAGCACGTGCATTCACTCTGAGGACAGTAGGCTTTAACCATCTGACTCTGTGAGTTTGCACCGAGAGTCCTCATGTAGCTCTTGTAGTGTGTTGGTCCTTATGTTAATATCCCAAATAGCTTTATTTGTAAACAAACTGTAGATCATATATTTCTTCTCCAGGAAAGAATAGAGCAGCTATGGCTCAGTAAAGCCTGCCTAGCTCAGTATCCTATCTCTGACAGTAGTCAGTAGTGGGTACCTTGGGAAAGACTATAGAAAATGTTAGAGAGCCATCCTGTTGTTTCTTCTGAGCTTTCTGCATCACTGATATTTGCACATCACTCCTGAGACAGTAGCAAAACATACTTGCAGGTACATTTGGATAGAGGAAATAAGTAAAATCATGCCTTTGGTCCAAGTGCAGCCCTTGTGTTCTGTGGTGTGTAGGGCTGCCAGGCCCCATTTTAAAGCAAACAGTAGAGCCATACCAGTGGTTACCTAGTCCAGGATCTCACATGAGTTTAAATTCTGATCCTGTTATTTCTCATGAATGGACAGATCTTTTTCTCTTTTGAAGTTGTTGCATTCATTAGTTCACTTTCTTCTAAGTTGCAGGTAGAGACCTTATCTCATTACAAACTTGATGTCAGCTGCTCTTCACCTTCATTTAGTCCCAGATCTGTGATCTAATAATTGTGTTTATATGTAGCTACCCTGATTTGCTTTCTCCCTGAAAGTTGGTGTTACAACAGTAATGAACTGTGTTTTCATCTCACCTGGTTAACACTGTAAAATTGTCTTAAATGCATTTGGAAATGAGCAATGCACACTTTCACATCACTATTTTAATTTGTGTGTGCATGCTGGTTTTGTTTCTTCCTCCCTGAGTGCTTATTGATTTTGCTGCATTGATGTCTCATTTTTCAGAGGCCACAACCAGAGGATGGAATTCCTGGGTGACTCCATAATGCAGTTGGTAGCCACAGAGTATTTATTCATACATTTCCCTGATCATCATGAAGGGCACTTAACGGTGAGACTGCCATCAATCATGCTTTCCAGAAGAGCGTGAGTGGGATGGAGACTGAAATTATGGGAGTAGCTAGTGAATTATTCTGGATTTGATTAACAAAAGAAGCCTCAGCAACCACTGTTCTTAATAAGGCTTTGTTAATTTTAAGTCATGAGCCCTGTAATGAATAGGAAACAGTGATTTATGAGCCCAGTGAAATAATTTTTGTTCTGTCTGTGAAATGGATCAATAATTTTAAGGATGGCAGTGATGAAATTGGGAGAGAAGACTAGTTCTTGTTTAAAGATGGGTGTCTTAAACTACTTATTTAAAATAGGCACATGAGATGACATTTTTTTATTCATGACTTCTAGTCTGTTGAACCTGCAACCAGACAGGGTTATGTTTCCTGATTAAGAAGTTTTTACAATCTATTTTAGTCTTTTTTTCCTGTTGTCTTCAATCTGGAGCTCCTCTGATAGCTTTTGAATTTAATTTTAGTGTTGATTCCTGTAGTTTTTCTGCCTCTCTTATCTAGACTCTGAAAAAAACAGTTTGGGGATCTTCCAGCCTTTCACAGTACTTCAAACATAGGGTGGTATTATATGTAGTTTTTTTCCTGATTGATTCATTTAGTACTCCAGCTAGACAGCTGTGGCTTTGTGAGTTAAAAGTTTTCTTAGCCTTACAAAATTTTCCTCAGTTATCAAGTCTTGACTAGAATAAAAAAAACAATACAGGTATCAGGAATGTGAGTCGTCTCCTAGTTAAAATTAGGAAGTCGCACTGTAGGTTTCTTAGCTATTTGGAATGTTTTTCTCAGCTCAATAAAGAAATGGTGATGCCAAGTCTCTAGTAGGCAATGTGTTTTCAAGAATATGCTTCTTGGGTCGTTTAGGGTAACGCTGTTTACAAGAAAAAGGTACATGCTCTGACTAAAAGTAATTTTAATTTTTCTTTACCAGTTCCTTAATTTACCTTTTTATGGATTCTTCTGCACCACTCAGGAGATAGAGTAGATAAAGTCTGAGCTTTTGAAGTAAAAGGGGAAGAACCTTGTCATATTCTTCACAGAAACAAAAACCTAAGGCAGAAATCCAAGACTAGTGGAGTTTTTTGCTTTATAGGGGACTTTTAAGAATGTAGGCATCAATGTGGTTATTGTAAGGTAATCTTTCAAGAACTATTAGGCAGAAAGGATATGAAGTGTTGCTATTAATGGGTGTAAATACTCAGAACAATGATAAGATCATCTGCTTTTTGCTCACTTTAATGATTAGAGTATGTAGAACAAGTTGCACAGTCCACAGTTCGCAGGGGAAACTACAAAGCTAGAGTGGAATGAATGCTGAAAACACGTAAAGATACTAAGAGGTAGGCAATGCTTAGGAAAAAAAATTCAACTCTGGGGATGTGCATGCAGTGAAAAAGAAATTTGTCATATAATGTTTTTAAATGAAAAGAGACTTGTGATAAAGGAGACCAATGATTTGGGATCTGAAGAGAAACAGTAAACACTGAGCTCTTTTTCTCTTGTAGTCTGGGAATGTAGTTACATTTGAAGTAGTAACAGAGCATCACCTGAGTGGTGTCAGTAGTACTCAGGGCAATTTTGGCTAAGGATAGGAAGATTTGACTAGCAGTGCAGTGGCTTACCAGTGTGCTGTGATTACATGTTGAGAACTGACTGTAAACTAACTATATTTTAAAAAAAAAAAGGAGAACATAGTCTTGTCTACACATTTTGAGAAAGTCAAGTGATCTACTAAAAAAGAGGATGAAATTTTGTTAGCTGTTAGAAGATAAAACATCTCCAGTACTGGCTTATGCTACAGTCATAGGTAGTAGTAAGTTGTGTGATGATGGAAGGATAATTAAAAAAAAAAAAATTAAATTGCTTTGTAATTAGTTTTAAGCTCCAGTTGAGCATCCATCACATATTACAGCATCTGCAGTGATGCAGGCTGTGTGTTGTCAGAATTGAGACTAGCTCTAAAAAAGTTGCTGGAAAGGCACACGTACTGTGTCTTTGATGTATCAGTAATGGGAACTGAGTTTCCTGCAGTAGAGAACACACTTGTAGAGGAATCAAATTCTAATACAGAGCAAGTTGATAACCACAGTACTAGAAGTATAACTGGTTTGGTGGGGGTTTTTCCTTTCCATCTTTAGTTCACTATGTAGTATATATGTTGCTCTTTGTTTTAGGATACTACTAATCATGATTAGGGGTCCCATCAGAATGAATACTCTGCAGACAACACCTCAGAAGAGATCCCTCTTCTCCTGTTACAGGAAACAGATTTTTGTCATGTTACTGCACTTCTGTCTCTTAGGTTGCGTATCTAGTTAGGAATTTGTTGGGGAAGGTATTGGTTTTTTATCTTAAGGACATAAAAGGGTAGAGTTTTGGAAAGGAACAAGTAGAAGATGAGTTTAAGCAGAGCTTAGGGAGGCAGGTAATAATCTTATCTGCAGTCTGCCTAGTTTGTGAAGATCAAGTGGTGACTATCGGCTTCATACATCATTGCCAAACAAATTATGAACATATTGTTCTTTATTTATCTGTTGTCAGAGATGAAGTATCAAGTGCAGCAAATAAATCTTGGTTTTTCATAAGCTCAGTTGACATGCTGGAGCCAGGTAGCATATAACTTGTATCTAATAAGCTGAGCAAATGTGATATCGAAGACAGAGAAAAAATGTGCATGCAGCTTCTCAACTCTAGCTTACATATAAACGGTGGGGAGGAGGGGACATTCTTTTCCTTTCACCCCCACCTCCTATAATATCCCTGACTTCTTAAGTTAATGTTGTTTTATTTAAAGCAAAAAGGAACAGGAAAAAATCTCACCTTAACCAGTGGTTCAGAAAATTGTATGGAACTGTAAAATTCCAAAATACTCCTTTAAACTTTAAGGGATTGTATCTTTGATAGAGCTCCATATTTGTTTAAGGAATCTGCCTAGAGCCAGGGTTAAGCATTTCGGGGAACTCCGCTGGACAGCCAGGTGTCCTGGACATCTTCATCCTTTGAAAATGTTAGAACCAAGTCTTTGTCAGGGATGCAATAGCTCAGCTATACTGCCTTCAGTAGAGCAAAAAGTGCATACAGGTTGCCCAGCTATGCGTTTTCTTCTCTGGCCAAAAATGACTGGAGTGGCTTCCTCATCTGCTTGTTCTGAAACGCTATACTGTCTTGCTTTAATGTGCATTTGTTTTAATTACTGCATATGTATTTCTTATTTGGTGGATACTAGGGACTGCTCTACTGACTCCAGAAGATTATATGTTTATACTTTCTGTGGAAAAATGATTGTAACTGTGTGTTACTTAAACTAGAAAAATGCAGATTAGCTGAAAAAGTACAGGACTGATTGAGCTATGGTATATGCTTTCAAAGAAGCTCACAAACAAGCATTTTAAATGCAAGACACATCTACAGAAGTGATATGTCCATAAAATAAATGACATTTGATGAGAAGAATTGAAACAGAAGGAAAAATCAGCAGTAGAAAGAAGTGTGTTTGTGTATTTATGTAAATTACTTGAGGTGAGCTGAAACAAAGTGTCAATAAGCTGAGAAATGAGAGTCTGCAAGGATAAAAGTAACTTTTCTCCCTGCCTCTCCAAACCTTTCATAATTTGGTATTGCTAATTGTTATCATTGAATGGAACCTTTTTCTGTTGCAGTTGTTGAGGAGTTCTTTGGTGAACAACAGGACGCAGGCCAAGGTGGCTGAAGAGCTGGGTATGCAAGAATTTGCCATCACTAATGACAAGACAAAAAGACCTGTAGCTCTTCGAACTAAGACTTTGGCTGATCTCTTGGAATGTGAGTTAATTTGGTTTTAACAGCTAACTTATGCAATTTGTGCAGTTTTTTCTTCCTCAGGGCTTGTTTAAGAAAGCCATTAGAGATCCCCCAAATCACTATTAAAAATGTATGTCCAGGTTTACAGATGAATTATACCTATACCTCTGAAAGCCAGATTTTTCAAAGCTAGCCTGTGTTTTTGAAGTCTGTATGAAAGCATGAAGGAAGTTACAGGTACGAAGTTGTAGGCTTAGAAATTGAGGGGTCATCATGACCAGGTCAAAAGCATGTCAGAAAGCTGAAGTTTGTAATCTGAGCTATTTAGCAGCAGTTTCAATGTTTCATTAATATGTTCTTGTTACTGTTGGAAGATAAAGTAGTTCCTTTAACAGGTAAATATTTCTGGGGTTCATTTGACTGCTTTTTAGGAGGATTCAAAATGGTCATTCTGCAAGAGGGAAAGCTATATGAAAATGAAATTATTTTTAGTCCATTTATGGAAGTTTGTGCTAATTTATCTCCAAAGAAAGTGGAAACAGTGATAAATATTCTGCAAAGAGTTAATCTGTATCTTTTATATTTTGTGAGCCTTTCAGACTCTTTGGCTTTTGCCAAATCCTCTAAGCAAATGGGAGCAGCGCATGAACCAGACTGATTTATATCTAAATTTTTTTAATAGTATCTATTAGTGATTTATTTGTAAGTACCCATCATCTCCTGGTTAAAATGTGAGATTAGGAGCTGAGTGTTGTTTCTAGCTCTTTAAATGAGTGGATTTTGGTAAGTCACTCAATCTGTTGGTCAACTTTATTTTTTCCTGTATATGCAGGATAATAATACCCTCATCAGATTACTGCTGTGAAATGTGATTGAATATGGCTTTAGAGTACTCAGAGATACTTGTTTCTAAATGTGCAAGCTATTAACATTCGCTTTGGATGAGTGACAGCACCTTTTGTTTGTTTGTTTGTTTCCCCAGCCTTTATTGCTGCCCTGTACATTGATAAAGATTTGGAATATGTTCACACTTTCATGAATGTATGCTTTTTTCCACGGCTAAAGGTAAGATTAGTCAGGTTCCTACCTTCCTGCCACTATGTTTTAATACATTCGTACATTTGGGAATCTTACCAATTTATTGTGGTTTAGACTCTTACAACAATCTCTCAATCATACAAGCATTTTTGTGAACTTCTTACAGGAGTTTATTTTAAATCAAGATTGGAATGATCCTAAGTCTCAGCTTCAGCAGTGCTGCTTGACTCTCAGGACAGAAGGAAAAGAGCCAGACATTCCTCTTTACAAGTAAGAGCTAGGATCTTATGATCTAATTATCAGTCTGTCCTGTATATGGAGGAAGATGTGATCTGACATCCTACATTTTTACCATAGTTTAATTTTGCTGTAGTTATACAAGCCCTCCAGACTCTCTTTGTCTGAAGATGAAAATGTTGAACCAGTGTTTTGCAAGCTTTAGGTGTTTTAAGCTATCACATGGAAGAATTAGCAAGCATTTTATCTTGTAAGGGAAAATAAAATTTTTATGTTTGCATGGAGTATTTAATTGGCATCAATCTACATTTATTCTCATTTTATTATAAATGAAGTGAATGGAACAGTAGCTGTTTGGGTGTGAAGTCAAGACATTTCCAGTCTATTTTCAGTAATAGTATAAAGTTTCTCTACATTCTACATTATTATGCAGACATACTAAATGCATTGTATTACACATCTTGATTATAGGCTCCTTTTCTAATTCACAGTCAGGCACTGGAGGGCAACACAAGTTTTGGACATTTTTGCTGCGCAATTCAGTCCACATGTGTCTTCCTGTTTAGTCATAGAAGAACTCAGGCCCCTGAACCTCTTAACTTGTACACCTGAGTTAGATACCTGAACCTGGATGGAAAGGATCTCCATTCTCTCAGTTGTAAAACAGCATAATAGTTGCTTCAAAGAGGCAGTAATAAACTTAAAATTGTATATTGTATCTATATCCATTCAATTAAGATGGGAATGCATGCAATATTAGCCCCTAAAAGAAGAGATAAAGGCTATGAAAGTTCAGGGCTTATCCTGTTTGTATTGTTACATCAAAAATGTATGAAGAATAAAAGTTGTAAGTGCATTTGTCACATTTACTGAAGTAAAGTTTTCAATGAAATGTAGCAGTTCAGTTATAGTGACAAACAGTGCACTTCAGAAATATGGTTGCGTTGACACTGCAGCTGATGTTCTGCAAATCTGACTCCTCAGTGTCTTGTATGAGGGCTCACAGCTTTGTCTTGAGTGAAGGAGATGAATACAATAAAACCAATGCCTGATTCTTGTAAAAACCACTGAGTATCAAGTACCAAATGTTTTTGTTTTGCTGTGATGATAAATTGATTTCTATAGCTTAGAGCTAGTGATATGCTGTTATCTTCCTATTACTTGTTAAATTCCTTTTCTTGGGTTATCTGTTTCATTGCAGTCAGTACTATTGCTTTTAAATTTGGGGTGGGTTTAATCTGCTCTTGTCACAGCACATGCAGACAGAGCACTATAGTTAGATACTTCAAAAATTGGCGTGAGATTGGTGCTCCTTCCAAAAAAAAGCAAGGAAGTGGACAGAACTCAAGCTGACAGGGGAAGATTTGGGACAGCAGGAAGAAACAGCAGAAGCAGCAATTCATTGCATGTCTAGGGAATTACCTTCTTTTACCCCTTTAGGTGGTTGTTGATGCATGTCATAGACTTTATCTCAAATGGAAAGCTTATTTTGTGACATACTGTAACTTTTCAGAGCTGTTGGAAAATTTATTTTTACTGTGATCATTCAGTATATAGAAAGCTATCATGTCCATTATAAAATCATTTTAAAACCTTGGTAACTGTTCAACTCTCAGGGACTAAAATTTTTTGTGCACCCAGTAGTCCTGTTGGTGTAAGTAGTTGCAGTTGCACAGCTATGCACAATTTATATAACTTTTTACACGTGTTTTCACAGTGTTTAAGGTTAAAGTTTTAATTTTCATATGGTGCTCCTGAGTGAACCTGGAGAAATAAATATATCCAGTATAATTAAGGTGTGTTTTATGTAAATTTCTCTTTGTTATTGCTCACTGCACTGGTAATCTCTGGGTTAATGTGATTTATGCAGGCAGCTGTCAACCCTTGCTCTATGCTTTGCACTTATTTCACTATATGTATTGACCAGACTGAAAGCTTGGTGATGTATGTGCCACAAGCAGATTCTGGTTTTTAATACTTCCTGCTTGAATAAATCATATCTTCTTATTTCAGGACTTTGCAGACAGTGGGACCATCTCATGCTAGAACATACACAGTAGCTGTTTACTTCAAAGGAGAAAGAATAGGATGCGGTAAAGGCCCAAGGTATAGTGAAAAATTAATCATCTGGTTTTAAATTTTGAGTATGGCAGTGTCCAGAGTGACTAGCCATGGAGATAGACAAGTGTGTGGTTAGCCTTAGAAAAGGAAAGCTATAGAGCCTTTTTCGAGATATGCTGAATTTCTGCCTCAGGAATACCTGAAAGGTTTAATATCTGAATAGTTTTGGGTCTTAAGGTTTTTTTGAGGAACTTGCCTACAAGGTGGCTAGCAGTGCTGACTGTTTTGTGGCTGTCAGACTAGAAACTGCAGAACAGCTTCTAGGAAATAGCGACTTTATCATTGGCTTTGCTACTGAATTAGAGTCCAACTTAACCTGGCAAGTTAAGGATGCAAGGCTCTCAGGATTTTTTTTCTGATGCTGTTAGTTCTTGGCATTTTAGAATGGTTTCTAAAGTTGCAGAGACTTCAAACATGAACCACAAAGCTCTCATCTTACTTTCTGCTATCAAATCTGATGGTGATTATAAAAATATCATTGGTTTTATAGCGTTCGCACCTCTGTGATTTTGTTCCCTTCTTTTCCTCTCAACAAAAAGCAAATGCTTCAGTGAAGAATGGACTAGAATATTCTGTTATTGATGTAAGTTTAAAAATATTCTACAGGAGCTGTAGTGCTATTGCTCACATATTTATGGAAAGGCTGATATATCATACACTCTGGGAATTACTAACTACTGGTTATCTAAAGATTTTTATTGCAAAAAATAATAGTAGCTAGTGTTTCACTTTGTCAGAAACTTTATACTGTACAACACAGATCTCGTAACATCGTTTTGGTTTGTTTTTCACAGTATTCAGCAAGCAGAAATGGGAGCTGCAATGGATGCACTTGAAAAATGTAAGATATTTGGGCAACAAAGAAAATAATGTACAATTAACATCCTTGGTCTTTAGGGAGATGAGGTGCAAGTTTTGTGGGGGGATAATATTTAAACAGAACATATATGCTGAATGCTGTCAGCTTCTAAGCAGCAGTTTTTCCTTTTAGTACTTTCAAGACAATTTTGTAACAGGTGAAGTTAATATGATACCATAGGCATATTTTTAATAGGAGTTGATCCGCTACAGAGGTTGCAATTTAGAGGGAAACCTGTGCAGTGAAATTTTATTGAGATTTTCCATTATTAAATATGCAGTGGGATAAGACTGCTTAGTCTCTGGTAATGAGGTTATCTAGTCCTCTAATTTAGTGGAGGAGGAAAAATTACTTTTCAGTTACCAGTTTAGAAAATAAAACTTGATCTCAGATTATACAATAGACTAGGTTAAGTCTAAAAGGCAGATCTGCAAACATTGTAAGTCAATATTTATCTGTTAGGAAGAGTTTATGTCAGCTAAGATCCAGTGATCTGTGTGTGCACCTCTCAAAATTATACACAGAATAGATAGCTAGCATGGGAGCAGTCCTTCATTGCAGTGGAGTCTCAGGTATGAAAGGAATGAGTGTATGCAAGCTTTTTATACGAAATAACTTTGGTTAGGTAAGTTAAAGTGTCAGGTGTGGATGTACTGTAAGCAAATAGATTGCAAGCATTTTTGTGCAGCGGAAGCAATCTGTTCAGAAGAACATCGAGAGGTACGCTTTTTGCATTCAATTCAAGAAAAAGACATACAGTTCCTCAGATGCCAAAGGTTTTTTAAGCCATTATCTCTGCATCTGGAAATCCCAGGGCTTAGAAGTTTCAGAAGACAATGAATACATGTAATTCCTATTTTTTTTAATATCCATCTGCTAGGTGTATATTTCTTGCCACCAGTAAATTTGACAAGTAGAAAAATGTAACTTCCCTTCTCCGCTGAATATTTGTAAAATATTACTGAATTTTTCTTTGAGTGTTTTTTCTTGTGACAGTATCATCACCCGGAGCTGTGAGCTCCTATCAGTCCAAGGATTTCACAGCTCTTTTCTGACATACGTATTTGTTTGAAAACTGCAGACCTCTAGAGGTCTTTACTCCAAACACCCTCAAAACAAGCCAACTTTCAAGTTAGGTCATGTTTCTCAGTGCCTTACTGGTTTGACTGTCTTTAAGGATGAAGGCTCCACAGCTCCTGTGGGCACCTGTTCTATTATGGTTTTGTTTGGTTTTGACTTTGTTGAGTTTTTTTTAATGCATAAATAGTTAATTACAAGTAAAAGTAATTTTCATGTACTTGTTTATATATATGATAGCCATGATGACTTTATTACATAAATGTCCTTCTCAACATCTTTAACGCTTTTTAAGCAAGCAAATTGCTACTAAGCTGAGTTCTTCAGAGTTCTTAAGGAATCATGTTACAGGCACAGTGCTGAAAACCAGATTTTCATTTTATGGTGCACATGAGGAGCAAGATATCTCAGAACTACATTAAACAAAGCACTAGTGTTTTTTTAAAAACAAGAGCAATTTAAAAACAATTTTCTTTTGTTTAGATTGCTTTCTGGTTTAAATAAATATACCCATCTGTGACTGAGTTGTAAATAACTGATGAATAAACCTTTTATTCCTGTAGTATATAATGAAAAGCACAAATTTCACTGGCCAGTAACACAAAGAAGTAATTCCACTCTACCACAAACTCCTGCAGAATACAGGGCTTCTGCACAGTGTTGTCTATCTGTGCTGTCTGGGACCCAGAAAGAAGAGGAGAATGCTTGGTGCCAAGGGGCTCCTCCTTGAGGAGCCTCAGCTGAATTCTCTCTCAGTAGCCAACTAGAGAGAGTCGTCCTTTGCCGAGACATCTTACAATATTTTTTTTTTTTTGACTTTAAAGGTCAGTGTAGTAACGTTTTGCATTCATCTCAGACACAGATAGGTAGCCAGTGCTGATCCCAGAGCTCTGTGTGATTGCAGCAGGATTTACCACCATCTGCAGGCTGCTGTGTACTCCACCACCTCTTTGTTTTCTGGAGGGTGCAGGTCTCTGCAGCACAGACACACAGATGAATGTCAGCACCCTGGTCATGCAGAAAATGTCGTACTCTTGTCAGCTGTGCACTAAATTGAGAGCAATCCTGATCAATTACATAAGCTAGTTTTGCAGCTTCAATTCTAACTAGTGTATAGATATACCATCCAGTGGAAAAATGACTGAAATCAGAAGCATCTGTCCCCCTAGCTATTTTTCCATCACTAAAGCCTCATCCAGTCTGTTTTAGCCAGTCCGTCACTCATCCATGCGCTTAGACTACTCTTAAGGCTGTATTCTGGTACATAGCCAAGCATTAGCTTTCTCAGGAACAGATTTTACTGCATTCCTTTTTGCTACACTATTACTTTTCCATTAGGAACCGTGCCATAACATGGGGCATCTAGTGGATTCTGTGTGGTCTAAAACAATAATAATGGAAACATCTGTACAATGCTTGGAACCAGGGGCTTTTTTTGAGTGAGAACAAGACAAAAACCCTGACAGCATTGACAGTAGTCTCACATTCATTTTTCAGTATCGACCACCTGTTGCTAAGGGAACAGAATGTAAAATCCAGGTAATACCTGGCCATGTTGCTATACCAGGATTTTATATTTTATTTTCGTGAGTGTATTAGATATGGCAGTGCTTTGTAGCAGGGGAAACAGATGTGGAAATAGTAAAGAAACCGAAGTCGTATGACATGCAGCCCTGGTTTACTGTGGATTTTTAGAAATAAATGAATAAAAATGATAATAACATTATTCACCACTACCCCTATTCTTATCAAAGTTAAAAAAAAAAAAAAAAAAAAAAAAGAAAAACCTGAGGATTTCTGTGTTACCAGTTTATTTATTAATGTAAAATATTTCTTCTTGTGTCAGATAACTTTCCTCAGATGGCCCATCAGAAACGGTTCATTGAACGGAAGTACAGACAAGAGTTGAAAGAAATGAGGTGGGAAAAAGAGCTTCAAGAGAGAGAGCCAGAGGAGACTGAAGAAGCAAAGAAATAAAAGGAGGGCACAGAAGCAGTGGCATATTTACTTACTTAATAACTCTGTGGCCTATGGAGACCTAACCTAGTTTCTTGCAGATGATGAGTAAAGAGTGCCTGTTGATATCAAATAGAAAATCATAATCTGTACTTTAAAGAAAAGTGTGTATATATAGTATCTCCTTAGTTTTAAGTGTAAAATGTGTTTGGCTTTTTAATAAGATATGGTTTAAAATCCCTTCAATTTTTAAGAGAAGTTGTGGGATTATTTTTATTATTTTTACTGTCTTGTATGAAATAATAAAGTATTAATTTCAAAAGCCTGTAGGAGGAAAACCTGATTAACTACTGTCTTCTATGTCCAAATACTGTCTTCCAGTGACCAGAAAAGTTAATGCATAAACTCTGCTGTGAAGGAGGAAAGTGTTACAAGAAACTAATTCAGCAGAGCACTTAAGCGTGTGTTTACCTTAAGTTTTGCAGCTAAATGTACTTCTCGACTCTGCTAAACCAGAGCCATAAACTTCTGGCCCTTTATAGAAACTGGTATAGTAATTTAAGCAAAGGAGATACTAATTTTTTGTTTTAAACAGTGGACCACATCTGGAATGTGACATAGGTATGTGTGAAAGGTTGGGGTTTTTTTGTCTTTAAATCAGTATTATAAAACTCTTAACGAGTAAGGTAGTTAGAAGCAAGAAAATGACAACTCTTTTCATAGAGATCGTACTGAGTTTACAAGTTTAGTTTTATTCTTAACTTCTTGCTTTATCAAACTGCTGTCTTTGTCCAGAAGATACAACTATGACCATAATAGTCAAATGGTGTATTAGAAACTCCATACAGGTGCTGTTCCATATAGGTCCATTGAAAACTTTGTATCCAAAGGAGGGCAGAATTTATCCCAATGTATAGTTCAAAGGTGGCATACAGTTTTAAGTCACCTAGTTTTCTTGATTTTTGATGTCTGTGGCTTGTATTACAGACAGATGTTACTTCTATAAAAGCTCATAATGGTACCAGAAGCGGAGCATCCACTGTGTCTGTTGGTGGTGTTTCCCACTGACTACCAGTTTCAGTGTAGATGTTGGTGCTTGTACTTTTAATTTGCCTGCTTCAAGCCATTCATTTCAGTTATGCTGAGTTCTGAGTTAAAACAATCCCTTAGTACATAACAGTCTGGTCGGTTCTCTATCTTTTGTGATAAATGAAACAGATACAACTCTTATTTTCCTTAACTGCACATTTTCTTCCTGCTTCAGGAAGATAGATACCAGGCAGCTTCATGAGCTTGGATACATGAGTCTAGCCCAAAGAATTCATGCAGACTCCTGAAAGAAGACTTTTGCCCAATGGCCACACTGCACTGAGCAACTAGTTTAATGGTTGTTTGAAACACCTCTCTGTAGGTGTGTGATGGGCATCCATGAAAGCACTTTATTGCAGGTGCCAAAGTAGATATAAGTGTAGCTGAAAAGTTCAGACTACCCAAATGTCTTCCCAAAGTTTCACTTCTGAGCTAATCAATGTGTGTATTTTCATAAGCACATTTTTGTATGCATGCAATGTGAGATGTACTTAAATACGTTTTTTTTAAACCTTGACCCCACAGCACTACCTCACTTCTTTCAGCTTCTATGATTGCCTTTTCTTAATGGTTTGACGCTTTTTAAATCCATTTCTGAGGATGAGAGGAAAAAAAAAATCAACAAACAAATTCTGTAATTTAGAAAGTGATAATAAACCATTAAAACATAAAGTAGGGTATTAAAAATAAAAAGATAAAGGCAAGGAGCTGCTCTCTGCTGGATGCTGCTGTTCTTTGACTTGTGAAAGGTGATTGTAACTTCTAATAGCTTCAGTCTGTAAATAAAATGCTGAAATGCTTCTGAACAGCAGCAGGCTTGAAAAGCAAGCAGTGACAATTTCCCTGCCTTCAAGGCTTTTGTATTTCAGATTTTTTTGTATAATTGCCCATCTGCTTTAAGCAATAAGTTGAAATGGTGCAGTGGCAGAGGGTTGAGGGTAAATGTGTACATCATTATTTTACTTTTCCCTCTTAACTGAGAGCAAATTCTTGTGTTTAACAAGTAGAACGTACAGTGACTTCATTTTCAGGTATATGGTTGCTGTGCAAATTTCTCTCGTCATGTCTTATATCACCAGAGTACTCCAGTGGAATCGTTAGCTCACAGTTTAACATATCTTTAATGCTTCCTATACATTATTTCACTTTTCAGCCTTAAGAAGACTGTGAGCTTATTCATAAATCTTTGCATAAGAATAGATTGAATTTATCAGATATGTTGTTTGGGGGAAGGAATCCAGAACTATTCTCTTTTCTTCTTTGACCCAGGAATTGCTTGAAAATTAAAAAAACTTAAAATTATTTCTCCATTTCACTACTACAGTTAATGAATTTTAGGTCTTTCTAAATAAAATGTAGATTACAACCATTTTTTCATGAGTAGGCTATTTTTCCTTTTTTTTTTTTTTTTTTTCACTGTATAAGCATGGGCTAGGAAGATTCCCTTTTATTTTGTTTTCTGCCCTCAAGAAAAGGAAAACAAAATTTCTTCAGGCAAAGAAAGTAATATTTACTTTTCTATGTCAAAACTGAGTTGTCTTTCTGTATATGTCTGAAAACTGGGTATCAGTGTTTGTGATAGTTTAAGGAGATGCAGAAAATGCATAATGTGAGTGCAGTCCTTTATAATACATGCTAAGGAGAGAAAGATTTTATTAAGTTGCCTTAAGTTTGGGAAAAATTATTACTGAGTTCGTGCTAATCAGTGGAACAGCTGTAGTTCATAAGTACGCAACTTTGGCTGCTTTTTTGGAAATGTGAAAGTGTGTCTGGCTTAAAGACTGTAAGGTCCTTTTCTGATTGCTCCAGAGTGTGCTGTATTCTCATCTAGAGGTTCTCATGCAAGGTTCTTGATTTGGGTACAAGTAGATAAATGAAAAACAAGACCAAGATCTGTGTGGATTCAGCAGACCCTGTGAAAGCATGTATTTATTTTTTCCTTCCTTCTTTTTTTTTTTTCTTCTTTTAAATGTGTGTATGTACGGAACATTGAATTGTAGGTCATTTGATTAGGAATTTTTATTGAATTTACGTAAAATTCATCATTGTTATTTGCAGAGCCTAAGTTTGCTTTGTAAGTAAGTTTTCAGTTTCTGGAAGATTATTTAACAGTGAAACTAAGATAACCTTGGTCTCCATGACTGCTGTAAACACTGTTGCTAATAAAGTTTTCCAGAAAAGACTCCAGGCATAGTTGTTACTTGCTAAAACAATTTGGAAAGATCAAAAGGCAAATCCTAATCATGTCTCCCTGCTTCAAAGACTCTGATTATACAGGCTGTGTAAAAAGTTTCTATTTGGTGGTAGCTTGTAAAGCACTGTGAGAGCTTAGGGAGTTG
The DNA here is from genome assembly GCA_026283785.1 of Coracopsis vasa. Lineage (NCBI taxonomy): Eukaryota > Metazoa > Chordata > Aves > Psittaciformes > Psittacidae > Coracopsis > Coracopsis vasa. The sequence continues at coordinate 34,297 of JANHGB010047437.1, forward strand.
GTCATCTACGTTGTACCATTGTGCATTGTCTTTGATGGGGATTGAAATTTCTGTGACCCATACATCGCACCCTGTTTCTCTCCCTTACCACCCCTGCCTCCCTTATATAATTGTAACTAAGCATTTGAAATAGTTTTGCCTAAATGAGGAATAATAACCAGAAACTGATTCCTGTTTTGAAGTGTAGTGAAAACTTGCAGTTGAAGGGTGCTCTGCTGTCTTCTGTTACCTGCAAGCCTAAATATTTAGCTCTTGGAATGATTGATGCCTTACTGTGAATAGGCTCAGAAATGAAATGTGGCACATCTCATTGTCGGTTGCTGGTAATTATTCTTGGCCAGTAAGCCAAGGTGTCAGCGGACAGGTGTTCTGGATTCTGCTATCTGTTCTTTCATAGTTAAGCAAATACAGTGAATAACCTGAAGAGAAGCTGCTAAAATAAACTGGTGGTCACATGATAAACTTGCACTTACTTAGTAGAATAAAAAAAAAAAAATAGTTGCCATAACAGTATGGTGAGTAGAGCAGGGAATCAGATCTCTCATATGCCGTGGACACGTCTCAATATCATTTGTTATTATTGCAGGGGTGCTCAATAGACCATCTACCACTGGAAAACAGCTTAGCTCCTTGTATTTTGAAGACATAATTTATCTTCATATAAAGACTCCAATTAAAATGGATTGCAAATCTGGAAGTGTACTGATCGCTTCAAATTATAGGCAAGGTGGAGATTTTTATTTTGGTGAGAATGGCCTTTTTAAAGTACTTTGCTACTTACCTCATATTCTGATATGCGTTCCCAGCTTGAGCTACAGATGGTGTGTTTCTTAGCAAATTGTTCATGTTTATGGGTATACTATACCTAGCAATGAAATGTTAGGTAAGACTATCGGTCACATCTCCTTAGCGTTTCTCTGGATTCCCCTTTTAAAACAGTTCTGTGTCTGTAGAAGGAAGTAAAAATCAGTAACTTTGCACTGGACTTGTTTTCCTTGTTTTTTAATCTTCATGGTAGCCTACCTTGCTATTGCAGTGCTCCAAAGCTTGCAGAAGAGAAGATTGTCCCAGGTTCTTGTGTCTGTGCTTTCTGCTCAGAGGCACATTCTTGATGTGAAAGGTTACAAGCAGATGGTAAGGAGCATTGCTAACTAGAGCATTGGTATCAGCATGCTGGAAGATCTGTCAGGGAGTCATGAAAGCAGCGCAGAGAGGCTGACCCTGCAGCTGCAGCTGTGTGTGTTGGCAAGCACAGGTAGTGCGAGTCTGTGAAGGAAATACCTCCCCCATTTTTAAAGAGTCCAAAGATAAGGGCTGCTCAAAGACAGAGAGTGATAGTCCTCTCCAACTGGTTCCATGCCTGGTTTTTCAGGTACCCTGAAATTTCACAGGTTATTTCTGAAGTCCCAAGGTGAAATAGCACTCCAGCCACTTGGGTTTCCGTATCCATCAGGGAGTGGTTTTACCTCAGAGGCCCTCTTCACCTGCTTGCTACAGATAACAAAGGGAGCACCAAATTACACCCAAAACCTCACTAACTAGCTATCTTTCCCCTTTTCAGGAGGTCTGTGGTAGGGCAATGTTGCCTCATCCAGTGGATGTCTTACTCTGTGGATTAAGGATCTTCTCTTTGAAAGTCTGCTACATTTCTCTTCCCGTGCCCGGGACTGTCTTGGAGGCGTGAAAAGACAAGTTAGATGTGCAAGCTGGGCACCATCACTCTCATCCCATTTTCCTTTGGAGTCTTGGGAAACAGTGATTGAGAAGATCTCTAAAACTGGGGATTCTGCTATGAGAAACCAGAGCCCAAACAGTGTGTAGCCTGTACACCTTTTTATAAGTAAATAAATAAAAACCTCTACTTAGAGCAGACATTTCAAAAGTAATCCATTAGCAAAGGACAGACTCCTGAGCTGACAAAGTGTGAACTTTTATTGGTGGTATGAGCAGCTCATACACCAATGGTCCAGGAGTGATGCAGCAGTGATGGGTGAGTGTTTGTCACTGGAGGTAGCTTGTTACTTTATTTAAAGATGCGGATGGTGGTCATGGGAACCCATGGGACCTTACAGATGCAAGCTGAGCCAACATTACTTCCCTGCAGATTTCTTCCTGTCATTACTTCAGCCATTTACTGTGTCAGAGCAGTTCTGACATGGTGACCAGTTTTTGCTGCCAACTAGAATTACAATTCAAATACTGCAGCTCAGTGTCCAGAGAGATACTAGAACTGGCAAACATAAAGCAGCCACTTCCCAATCCAGCAACACTTGAAAATGCTAATATTTTTATTCAGTATCCACATATGTATTTCTTATGAAAAAAGAAAAAATTCTAATTAAAATCCTCTAGAATAAGAATTTTTAATGACCTTATTGGACAAGTCATCCAAAATTGCTGCTCTTACCTTTTGGTCTTGTGATGATAAACATTGTCAGATACATGAAAATCTTTTACTTTTGTCATCATTAAGAAAAAATGAACATCATGCCATCCAAAGGAAAAAAATAAAACAAGTTTTTTTCTTATCTTTGGTGTTTTAAATTCTTGTCATTCAACACTGTTGTCTTCTGCCTTTTTCTGAAAAACAAGCCAAATATTTTAAATATGTTTTCCACCTGTCAGAATGTGTCAGATCTTACAACCAGTATCTTGTCTCAAGAGGTGTCTGTACACTAACAATCAAAAGCAGTCTATGTGTCTCTGCTTACTGTTTTTTGAATCAGAGCTTGACCAGGCATCCAAAATGGTGGGACGCTGCCGACCTTATGAGCTCTCAAAACTAAGAGAGAACTCAATTGCTTTACCCAGCAACAGGTTTTCAAGACTTCTCATCTTCTCATGACTTTTTCACCCATTGCTTTCACTGTTTAGTGGTGTTTGTTTGGTTTTAGTTTTTCAATGTTTTCATTGATTGGGTTTTGATTATTTGTTTGTTTGTAATTATATCTGTAGCACTACTCTTTCCTATTTCAGAGTTCTCTGATCTTACTTTTGGTTAGCAGATAGGCATCAGTTCCTCCCTTGCTGTGAGAAAATAAGGTAAATGACCTTAGACTCTTTGCCCTTGCAAGTCATACCGGAACATTTGTATCAGAAATCAAGTGCCAACAGCAAGAGCAAAAGCTTCACTGAACCTCCATGCAAATAAAATACTGAATCATTCCAGTACAACTAAGGGGGAGAATTCTGTCAGCCATTTTAAGAGAGACTGTGAAATCTTCAGGCATGTAGTGATGTACTTTTTGCAGCTTATATTGTAGATTTATGCAATTGGATCAAGTTTGGCATCTATTTCAGCTGTCAGCGTATAAATGGACATTCATACATGTAAGCAAGGACAGAAAGGTAACAAAAGGCAGAACTGTTACCTGAAACACTAGAAAAAGGCCTATTTCAACACTGATTTCTGAGAAGCAGATTGATTTGGATAGAAAAATGTGTTAACCAGTTCCAAATATGTACTGAAAAATATGGGGTTTCATTGTAATGTGAACACAAATCTATGCCATGTGTTTGGGATAATGATGGCTTGGAAAAAATGCATTGAGTTGAGTTTTATATGAAGCCAGAGTATAAATCTTAAAGCTGAGGTATAGCAAATCAATACTTTTTATTAGAAGTAAAAGTGAGGTGATAAAGCTTTAATATCTTAAGATACAAAGGTGGGAAATGATCTAGTAAAATTGTAATAGGTGTCTAGAATCTAATTAGGAGCATTTTTGAATATGTGTATTTGGGGTAAATGCAGATATATTTATTTATTTATGAAACATCTGACATTTTTACTCATTGCAGCATGGCACTTTTTTACCAAGGGAAAAAAGTCTCTTCTCTTTCATTGTTTGTTTAACAAGTATTTAAACATTACTTGTATTGTAGTAGTATCCAGAGATCTTCACTAGCACTGAGGCTTTTCATGCCAGCCACAATGAACACAAAATGACAAGCAGTCCCTGACCCAGAAAAAAATAGAAAGAACGCAACCACTTATTCAAAGTCACCAAACAGTTCAAGGTAGAAATGAGAATGAAACCTGAATCTATCAAGCCCCAGCTGAGATTCGTCCTCTCTTCATACCACATAGCTACTTACTTACAGCATTTAGCTTTGGATATAGTAGTTTTATTTCTGCGTTAATGTGGGCATTTTAAATTTCATGCCCAGCAGACTAGAATGCAGTTTTCTATGATCTCTTTCATACAAAAACTTCATAAAAGTAATGAAAAAAGTAAAAGTAAAAATCAGTGGCTGCTGCTGTGTGGCAGGAGTCTCCATAGCCAGCATGTTCATGTTTCCCTGCCTTTGCTGTCGAGCTCCTGCTGTGGCAACTCAGGCTCATAGCTCCAAGGTCCACCGCTCAGCATATCATGACAGTACGTGTGACAAGCATCACTTGGGTAGTAACAAGCAGTGTCGTTGTGCTGTGGCAGAGCTGGCATAGGCTCCATTATACACACACAGGACAAGGCAGGCCTCTGTTCTTGCCTCTCAAAGTCAGGAGTTAATGGCTGTTGGTTTTTTAAACCCATTTGAAGTTAGTATGGCTTTGTGCACATATGTAATATACTTCCAGTGTGGTTACAAAAGAGAATAAGCATGAAAACAGCTGTGCTCTTGTTTATGCGAAGTACTTGATTTCACAGTGCGTAAGTGAGTTCCTTGGTTCCCTGAAAAGAAATTGTTTGAGAACTGTTTGCCTTCCAGTAATAGCCCCAGATAGGTAGTGGGGGCCAAGGGCTAACATCACTAAAAGAGTGTACTATCTCCTTAGTCTTGTCCTGGCATGTGTATTTACTCCTGCAGGAGAATTAGTGGCTTCCAACCCCCACTGCAATATCGGAGGTGGTTGGGTAGGGAGGAGGGAATGTGGAGGTGGGGGGATAAAACAGTTGCCAAATGCTTGAGTATAGTCCCTGGACTGGGAACATCGGGCACCAGTGCCAAGACAGGCTAGTGGGAACACATGCAGTGCATTTGCAGCTGGTAAGAGGCAGGCAGAGGAGTAAGCATGGGTTTTAGCCCAGCCTTGGCTGGCAGAAATTGGTGGGATGGGAATGTGAGCTGAATTAGGAACAGGACCTCTCTCATTACAAGCTGTGTAAGTCTTAACTCTGACTGAAATAATAAAATAGTATTTGTTGTGCGGCCGTGAAGAGGAAGACTAGAGGTCCAGAGGACAGTACACATAATTTGATCAGCTGTTGCTGCCATACGGTTTGGTAATGGCTTATCTCATGGCTTCCTGTGTTTTGAAGGGATTTTTGCTTGGTCCCGCAAGTGCACACATTGTACAGGCATATGTATGCATACTTGTGTATGAAGTTACACAGACAAGAGTGTGTTGGTATATGAAGAAGTTTGGGACTGTGCAAGTGTGGGAGTGAAGAGGGCTCAGAGAGACAGATACATGATTCCTTCGCCTCCTAGGCAGATCTGTCATTTCCAGCTATGGGATTGGTTTGTTTATACTGCTTAATGATGCTGACCTTTGTGTTGAATAGGTTGGTCTGTTGCAAACTAGGATTTGTGGCCTTTTGGGACTTCAGTTGTTTGGAAGACAGGATATTCTTTACTACATCGGGTCCAAAGAGAACAACTTCTGATGACCCAGCTGATAACTCATTTGCCCTTTACCGTCTGACAGACAAAGTGACTTCAGATTTAGTCATATGTTAGAGACTGTGTAAACTTGAAGAACATTCTGGAAACAAATTATGTCTTATGGAAAAGGGAAGTTGAAAGTTCTTTCGAAAATTCCTGTTTTTATTATGTATTGCATGTGCTTTCTTCAGGCAAACTAATCCTGAATTTGTAGTGTGAGTTTTAGAAAGGATTTATCTTGAAAAGTAGAAAAAAATTATAATTTGGATACACTGCAGGGAGTATTGCCTCAAACGCTATTGTCTTCCACAAGAGAACTTACACCAGCGTTACTTTATCTGTCTCTGAAAGAGCAATCAGGTTCCTTCTTACAACGTAACAAACTGTCCCTAAACCTTGTGATTCCACAACCTGTGAAAGCTAAGCAAATCCCTCAGGACTGGCACAGAAGGGTTCGCACCTGAGATGGTTTGCAGCACATCAACAAATAGCCTCATTTGGTTTTTAGCCGCTAGACTTGCAGTGGCCCTGATCCTGCAATGTTTATGCCCAAGATTAATTTAAAGTATGTGACTATCGAGTTGAGCACATCGCTGGGATTGAGAACTTGTGTTGTTCTGATTTGCATGTTATCAGCAGCAACAGCTTTGCAAGCTCTGCTTGTAGGTACAGCCCTCCTCTGTCTACAGCAGGAGTGTAATGGTGGTCACAGTTCAGAGACCTGCAGGCTGTCCAGCTGCCCTGGAGTTTAATTAATAATCCCATAAATACATGAGCAAAAAATCCTGTACTGTACTTCCCCTTAGCTGTATTGGTTCTGCTGGGTGGAAAGCAGAGAAGGGAGTTGGGGGGTGGAGGGGAAATATCTTAGTACTGTTGTGGTTTAAGCCCAGTTGGCAACCCAGAACCACACAGCCACTCGCTCACTCCCACACCTTCCTCCCCCAAGTCCTGGAGGGATGGGGAGGAGAATTGAAAGAATGTAACTCCCA
>JANHGB010047437.1:40992-89731 GCA_026283785.1 Coracopsis vasa
TCAGAAAGTCCTTGGTCAGAGTAAACATTACTGAGCAACAACTAAAAACATCGGTGTTATCAGTGCTGTTCCCAGGGTGAAAGTAAAAACACAGCACTGCACCAGCTGCTAAGAAGGAGAAAAATGACTGCTACTGCTGAACCCAGGACAAGTACTTTTAATGGTAATATTAAGCAGCACTCTTTCTGACATCACAGGAAAGGGATCTGCTGAGTAAGAAAGTGCTAATTTCACATTGTTGTTTTTCACAGTAGAACTATACTGTAAGTACCAAGCCCAAGAGGAACGAGAGCATAGTCAAATTAATGAAAAATTGGTTATGATGATAAATTATTCATGTGAATAAAATTTCTTTGGATTCAGAAGACACTGAAAATAAGGGCCAGATCCTTTTCTGGTATAAAAAGATTCAGCTTCATCACTTTTAGGGAAACACCGGGCAATTGTATCATTCATTTGAGAATCTGACTGATTGGTAGCAATAAGCAATCTTTTAAAATCTGGTGGCACATATTTCATGTACTTTGGGTGGCAGTCATAAGGTGAATGTTTTAAATTCTGACATGACGTAGCCTTTCTTTTGAGATCCGTGGTGTGATTTTAAAGGAGATGAGATAAAAGCTCTGCCTTTCCAAAGGCACCTTTTCTCTGATGTTAAAGGAAACAATGTAAAATAGGCCCACTAAATAAATCATCAGGGACTTTAAGAACAAGTCATATCCTGTCTTAAAACTTGTAATACAATTCAAGATGTTCACCTTAACTCATTTGCTTTTGTTCAGCAATTTTTCTGTACAAAGAGGCATGTGTAGAGAAGGCAAGTCTGGAGGAGACTCCCCATCAGAAGAAATTCCAGTGAACAGAGATATGAAGCTCCTCTCTTGACTTCTGGCATGGCACTTTCAGAAGTTTAATCCTCATTAATCCCTCTCATGTTTCCAAGGAGGAGATAGTGGAGAAAAGACTGAGGACTGCTGTTTTGCTGAAGGTGAATAACAGCGACCTGTGAACATATCAGGCTCAGCAGAATAGCCTCTGTTTTTTCAAGTACCTTAGCCAACATAATGGAGGAAGCATGCTGATCTGGCTTTTGCTGCTCCAGGATGAGTTTTCAGTAATATTTGTCTTCAGCTTGCATGCACATAAGCACACAGGGCAGTGGATCGAAGCACATGGTGGCTCGACAGGCTTTTAAGGACCATGCCTGAAGCTGCAATCTGCAGCAAGTTGTATACATAGAAAAAGAAAATGCCCCAAACTTGGGAACTCTAGGCAAGTTCATCTCTACTAGACTCTAAGGTTGAAACTCATCCTACCGAATAGCAGACACTGAAGTCATAGCTATGGCCCTTATGCCTCTGCTATGATAAGTAGAGAGAGAAAGCTACTAGCTCACGGCTTAGGCAGGATGAATCACCCACTCTTGTCTGAGCACCAAAGGGTAACACCTCTTTTATCTTTCTTTGATTAGTCCAATGCCCATAGTTAGATTAGTTGAGTTGAAGAGTAAACATTTGTAGCATGTAGCTGTAATATGACGCTAGGGCTCAAACTGAGCCAGCATGGCACATCCTCCTTAACACTTTACTTAGGCATTGCTGTGAGGAAGGCGCTTCTTTATCCCCAGATGACTCCTTCAAACATCCCCTTATGTGCAGATGTGAAGAGGAGTGACAGTTTCTCCAAAGTGAGAGTATTTTCAAATACGAAGAAGCTTTTTTTTTTTCTTTAATGTGTTAAACCGTATAAAATCCCCAGATAATATGCCTCATAAATGAAATGAGACTAATTAATAGGAAGGTAATGAGAGAGCATTTACAGAGGTTACATCCCAAGGTCCGGTAACTGCTATGGAAAATGTGGGAGAGGGGTGAAAGCTGCAATCTGCTTTGTTCCTCTAGCACTGGCATACATAGATGTTAATTAACCCCGGCAAGGGCAACTTTACAATGGCAAAATGAGAATAAAAATGTTAAGGGACTATGAACTTCATCTTTCTTTTCTCTCCCCTTTACCTCCTGTCAGTGTTCCTAGAGTGGCAAGAGCTCCTTATGGCTACACTAAACCTTCCTGCGTATCAGCAGCAGTGCTGTGGCTCCATCCAGCTTTCCCTACATTGCAGCCCCACACTGGAAAATTTAGTTTCAGGTGGTCTTCCTAGGAAAAGTTTAAGGGCTACTGGGACACCCCAGAAGTCCTTTTGCCATAAGTCATCAAGGTTATGTAGGTGCCCAACTCCTTTTTAATTGACAGTCAATTGTCCATCCTCAAATGCAGAAAATAGCACTTCTTGACCTTACAGTATTGGAAGTGTAAGTCTGATGGGGTTTTGAACACTTGCAATACAAAGGTATGGAGAGTTGTGTGAGGACTTAAAACAGACTATTGAATTAGAATGCTGTCTATGACAGCAGAAGTAGAAGCTATAATACTGACTGCATGGTAAAGGATCCAAATGGCAAATTTATGTTCTGAGTTACTTAATCTTGAATAGAAGTAAAAAGTCTCATTCCAAACTCATCTGAGTTGATAGGGTCCTTTCCCTTGACTTAATAAGTGTCTATGCTGAGCTGAAAGTTGAACCTTGAAATGAAATGTTGGCATGCAGACAACTGAGATTTTAAAAGCATGAATTTACAGTTTGTCAAAATATCAAGGAGATACTGCTGATGAAACAACATCTGCTGTGTACTAAATCCTAATGCACTTAGTGAAACACAGATGTCTCTTGAAAGGACAAACCTATTGAAAACAAGCCCCATGTTGAACAAGGGTCATCCATTTGCACAGCTTTTAACAGTCAACACTTACACCTGAATCACTACAGGATGTCTTGGAACACGACAGAGTTCAAAATGCTTGAAGTAAGTGCAACTGAAGGAACATAATGGTCAAATCAGTGCTCACTGTAAAAGAAGCATCTGTGTCTATGTACTGATTTAAGTAGCTGAATGGAAAGGGAAAAAAATGATGAGATGAGGAGACACGGTGACTCAAGTACAACTAATGAGAAGTCAAATAAGATAAAAAAATAAAAAAACCGCTGATGTCAGCTGTCATAAAGGAAAAAAAATTGCGAACAAGCAGGTGTAATGAGAAAACAGGTATGTTGCATGTAACTGTGCCAAGCTGACGCTCATCAGACCATTGTGGAGAAAAATCAGATAGGGTGCCAAGGAAGGGTTTCTTCATTGTTTCCTCTTAAAACTTAAATTTTACAGATCTGCACTCTTTATCATTTTATTCTTGGTCCAGTATTCTTAAATATGTGCATTAGCTGTATTTCAACTACCTTTGATTTTTTCACTAGCCTAATTACTCTTAGATTTTTGCTCATGTTTAGCCTAAACTTTTCCTTCCTTTGCTTATGGCCATTACTTCTTTTTGTGTTTTCTTCTGAGACTTGGTATAATTTCCTTCCTTCATTTGCATTGTTACCTTGAAGATATTTACAGGCTATGTTCATTCTCCTCCTGAGGTTTGTTTCTCCTGTGTTGCTCTTTTCAGTCCCTTTCTTCTTTCTTCTCTTTCCCTAATTTGTATGCTCCCCATCTGTTTTTATCAGTAGTACAGCTAAGCGCTCTGACTAATTTTTCATGTGATCTTTTTCTCATATGTTAAAAACAAATAGTTAAGTAGCAGAACTGACCTTAAAATGCTGAGGGACAATTCCACAAAAAATACTGCATAATATTCTCTCTTTTATCACACTGTTTTGTGCTTTTAATGTCCATCAACAGCAAACTACTTCTATTGCTAAGCTAGCTGCTGCAGTTATGCACAAAGCCCAAAAAATAAATCTATAGCCTTCATTTTTTTCATGTAGGACTTTATATCCCCATTTCTTTAATTTCTCATTGATGCACATCTTATTTGCAAGCTGCCCAGACTTGCATAGATTCTGCATAACCTGTAGTACATATCTGAGTCTGATGCATGCATTTGAGCAAACAGGCAGTCTGTGCTCCACAAGTAAAACATAGGAATGGCATTCAGTGTGCATGTCCTGCTTTGGATGCTTTTCCACTTAAGAAACACCAGGCCAGGTTTACAGCTATATTTAAGCACATTGACCTGTATGTAGATGTCTGACAGGGTTTTCAGAAGTGGCTAGGCAGGCTGAGTTCCTACTCCTAATTTTCCTGATTTTACTGGTTTACACCTGAGTTTCTTCAGATATCTGTTCTTGGTAAGTTTGCTGGGTGGGAGCTGCCATATCTCTGTGTACAGTGCTGAGAAAAGCACAGCCCTGCCCTTACCAGTTAGTAAGCAGTACCAATCTGAAAATGCCTCCCAGCAGCAAAACAAAAACAGAACTATGCCAAGGGTCTATGCAGTGGGAATTAATACAATGTAGAAGGAGCCAAGCAAAAAGAAAGCATGCAATCAGTTCATGTGATGATGAGAGTGAAGAACTAATGATCAAAACACTCTCACTTAGCAGTTCAAGATGAGGCATTGCTTTTCTGTTCTTTGCATATAAAGTGATTAATAATATCCCCAAATAAAGAAACAGGTTAGATGTACAAAAAAAGTGCAAGAATATACTTTTCTTGCAATCTCTGGTCAAATACTTGTTAATAAATAATATAGGCATAGATGCAATCTGAGAAGACTCTTTGCGTTGGCAATACAGTGCCAGGAAATGGGAATCTCAAGTCTGTCAGAAAAAGAAATGTGTATAGTAACACACAAGCTTGAGAAGATGATACAGCCCCTTTGCCCTGAACCCTCTGTTGTCACTGACTGCAGTCAACTGGAGGGTTTGGTTTCAATGTTTTGAGAAACCTTAGGCAATCTCACACAATGCAAGTGAGAAAATGACATCCTTCTGATGATGCAGCTGGTTTTCCTGATCAGCATGATTGTATGAGAGCGCTGTACTTAGTTATATCGATTTGTCTCTGAGAGCTCTTTCTGCCATATAAATCTCATTGAAAATCTTTAAAGATCTTGCCCCAGAAGGCCACTATGTTTTCTTTCTCAGAAAAAGAAGCAGAGCCAGGAATTCATTTCTCAAAGTTTTAACTAGAGTGGTCCATTTATGAGGCAGATCTGAATGCAGCTCTATTTTACATTTTAAAACATTTAAAATCACTGCTGCACTTTGTGATTAACCTTCACATCTCAGCAGTTCTACAAAGAGTTGTATCTATCTCTTCTCCCTTTCTCTCTTAGTTTGAGAGGCTTGAATAAAGAAAATCACCTTTCTGTTAGATGGAGGAATTTGAAGAAGCATTGTGCTTATTGTAGCTCAAGCTTGAAGTACAATAGACACTACATTATAAAGATTTTATTTGTGCCACTCTAGTTAAAAAGACTGTTAGGGCTTCCCTGATGAAATTTTGCTTTTTGAATAACTAAAATGATTTTTTTAATAGATAAATATTTTAAATTAAGAATCAGGTCTTTCAACTCATTTCTTCTAGCATATATATAAGTAAAAGCAAGAAAACATAAGAAGTTTGACCTTTCTTTTTCCCTTGACAAAGATTAAAAAAATAAAATAAAATTAAAAAAGTTCATTTGGTCTAAATTACCAGCAAGGCAGAAAGAGCCTGTTTGTGTAAATACATACACGTGTGAGTTTCAGGCTGTTCAGATACAGAATAGCTTGTATGATGGGGTTATAAATGTTCCGGTAACGCTAAATGTTTGTTGATATTATAATTTTTTTCCTTTTTAATAACCTGGTAAATTATTCCTTGTCTTGCTCTGTCACTCTGAGTTTGTCTGTCCCATGCACTGTAATAGGAGACGGGGGACTTCATTTCCTTCTCCTCTTTTTTTCTTCCAAGCAAACTAATTCCAAGTCCTTTTACAACCAATATATACCAAAGCAAAATGTCATTTATTTATTCAAACTGCGTAGTTCAGTGCAACTTAAATATAATTGCCATGCAGCACAGCAAAGCTGACTCCATAAAACCAGGAGATAGCAAGCAACTTCCTACAGGTGCAGCACCACTGACAAGAAAGGAGGATATTGCATTAATCCAGGAGGTAATAAGAAATTAAACAGGCCACCATTTTGTCATTTGTTGCAGAGAGATAGAAGTAAATAGTCTCAGGACATTTATATGGCGGACATTTATATGGTGACAGTTTCAAAGAAGTGAGCGTTGTACCTGTCCCATAAATGGAGCAAATCTGTGAACATGGCATTAATTGTGCTAATGAACCCTGGCCTACTGTATAGTCACATGTTTGTGAGTTCTTTCCTAAGCTTGTCTAAGTATTCTTATTCTGACTTTATGGTAAATTAGTGGAATTTGCTACAGAAATGGAGGAGAAATCTGACTCAGTGAAGCAGCAGGGTTTTTGAAGACTGGAATGGACAGTGCCAGACAGAATATGTGGTAATTTTGCCAGGAGGATCAGTTCTCATACCTGCAGCATATCAGGGTGTCTTCATAAGTGTGGAAGTGTTTTGTCAAATAACAGTTCAGTCTGATTAGAGTGTGAATCCTTGTCTGAAACCTGAAGAATATAAGGCACCAATCTTTCCTAGATTTATGCATATATTTCATTTTATGTACCAGGACAAGGGCCTTTAGTTTCAGTGAACTGACTGACTGAATAATCATAAAATGCAAAGAAATTCAAAGTCAATTTCTGAGCTCTCATCAGATTGTAGAAACCAGCTCCATGGTTTTTAAGCAGTCTTTGAATTTCTGAGCTCTCCTTCATCAGCTCTTTTGTGCCTGCGATATTAATGGTTCATGTTTATGGGAGAGATGTAAATATGTCCACTAACCCTATACGACAGTCCAAGTTATATTTCCATCAGGAACAATGCTCCTCCAGGTGACTGTCAGCACTCTTTTGCATTTCCTGCAGTGCCCTTTTGTCCTTAGGCGAGATAAACACAGACAGACTTGTATCCCTTTTCCATGGTTGGTACTAAGAGGATGGAGAGGTAGGAAGAAAGCACTAGCTGGCCACTGTTTTCATAGAAAAAAGGGCTTCCTAAAGCTACTTTCTGGGCCTTTCTTTCAGCCCTGGAGGAGAGATATTTGTATCCTTTCCTGTACTCAACACCCCTCACATCAAATAAAAAAATGTGCCTTATTTGCTGAAGAGCCTAGAAAGACTTCTGGTGGCCTCTAACTTGCTGCTGTCCCAAAGAGATTGGGCAGTGTCGGAAGACAGCCTAAGTGGAAAGTAATCCACTTATCTTCTGGATTTTGCATTTTCTAACTTCATCACAATACTAGCTCCAGTGATGACAGGAATAACTCATGTGCTGACAGAACTGCACATACAGAAAAGATCTTTTGGACTTTACCAAAGATTGAAAGGTACCTAGTGAGTGCCCAGAACTATGTGCATCAGCGAAATGTGAATAATCCATTCACACTCGTAGGGGTAAACCAGAGTGTGGGCCAAGAGTACTTGGCAGAGTTTCAAAGGCAAGGTGGAGTAAAATGATAAGACTGAGTTATCATTAGCATAACAGCTTTATACATATATAGTTAGTATATAGTGTAAATGTTTATGAATGTAGGTAGGACAGAGGATAAAAGAAAGGAAGTGCAAAAACAAGAGCTGAATGGAATAAAAGTTTCCAGTTCAGCTGTGATCTGGTTGGTCTAGAGGCTGGGTGTGCAGGAGACGTGTCCAGAGTTGGCACAAAGCAAGCACTGCCTGCAGCAGGGACATGACCTTCCAGTGGAAAGGAAATTAGAGAGAGCAGAGAGACAGCTGACAGGATTTGATGATGTCTCAGCTGACATACAATGAGGGTTGTTGTTGTTGGGGTTTTTTTTTGGTTTACAAGGTAATTGTTAGCAGGCAGTAAAATGAAATGCTGAAGATTTGGCACAATGTTTTATATATTATGATCCTCCTGCCAGAGATCTTTGTTCACATGTGATTCTTTTATTTCATAGTCCTCAGGAGCATCATCTTTAATCTGAGTCCCTTTGTCCTCTGCTGCACTTCATGCTGGTCATGAAACAGTTAACCTGTAGTGTCTTTCAGGAGTCCCATTTCACTCCTGCCAGAATCAATGATAAAATTCTGACTGCAAAAGCGAGTGAGCCCATGGGCCAGATGGATATTTGGTATCAAAACATTGGAAAGACTCTTTCTGCAATAAAAAGCTGTATGAAGCATTTGCTCTAAAGACAAGTACCAGTCTCTTGTCTCCAGGGTATTTGTAATCAATATTATATTACAGGTTGATTAAATACCAAGATATTAGAACTGTGAATCTCAAAATGTAGTTTTGACTTTTCTTTGTTTCTCAAAAACAATTGTAAAAAATGTTTAGAGAAATGTTGACAATACCTGAAAACAACAAAAGCAAAATAGCAACATGGTTACTGCTTCTGAACGTGAAAACTTGACAAGGGGGAAACACTCATCACTGGGTCAGTTCCCGGCAGATGCTGTAGGTGGGCAAAATATCATAACCTTGTGGGCTAAGTATTTTGGCCATTTATCTTGCATTCTGTGCAAGTAGGCAGTAGAACATGTGGAATAATTTCTGCACATATCTTCTTAGACTAGAATTCGTTACGTTAATAAAAGGTGAGTGCCTCTCAAAAAGTCAGTGGCATCCACAGGAAGAGAAAAGTTGAAATCTGTTGTCTTCATGTTGAAATATGGGATGTGTGTGGAAATCAAAATTCTAGATTTGATGCATTTGACACTGACACAAAAAATGGGCAAGCAAGAGAATGAAGGCCATGTGAAGAGGCATGGCTAACCCATCTATAATTTGGAGCAGCAACACATGGCTTGGCCCTCTTGTTCCTTTTTATCCCTTTAGGCTTTCTGTCTTTGGCAGCAGGTGTTAAGTTCATGTCCATCTGAACATGAGTAATAAAGTCTGGGACTACTGTGAGAAGAAGAAGGCAGAGAGAACCTGGCTCCATACTCTAACTATAGATAAGCTGGGCCATCAAAATGCCCAACAGTGGGGTGATAAGAAATGTAATGAAATGTAAATGAAACAAGTAACAAGATGAAGAGTGCTCCCTCTGTGAGTTGCCAGTAAGCAGACTTTGAGAAAAGCTGGGTTGGAAACTGAGCCAGTTGGACCCCCACTTTCTCTTGCCCCTCCACCAGCTTCTTCACTCTTTCACTTCCTAAAGCTCTTTTATTCAGTCCTCTTTCAGTGACTTGTTACCAAAGTTTAGGTTTGTTCTTTGTGGGCATTTTTTGTTTTATTTTGTTTTATTAAAGGAGGTTTGAGAGTTTGTTTGTTCTAATAAGCTGGAGCTGTAATTGGGAAATGGGTTAAGCTTGCTTCCAATTAAGATAATTGACATGAAATACCCAATTGCATTCTGAGAGAGAGAGGGAGAGAGAAAAATAAGTTCCCCAGCTGAGCTGTAGAAGAGAGCAGCTTTGTCTAACAATGTAGGTAGAAGCAGATGTTTAGAAAAACATGTAAAAGCAATCAGGAGGGGATTTATTCATTTGTTTATTAATTAAGATGCATGCATGAGCAGACAGACAGCAAAGTTCTGAGTTAAGAAAGTTCTAGCAGGGGTTATAAGGAAAGCTGTATAAAGCGGCCTTGATTGGAGATATATATATATAGATATATAGATATATACATACACATATATATATTAAGGAGGAACCACCCCAAAGCTTTTTTTTAAGATTTAGGTCAGCACATCCCCTTGATCCTTGTAAGTTTTTTCTCTTTTGTTTAAATAGAGTAAGATACATTATAAGGTCCTGTCGGGCCATGAGTATCTAACTCCGCAGCTAGTAAAAATACACATGGCTTTGTGCACTCTCTCGTTTGCCAAGTTTAAAAGTGCACGATGAGTACTAGAGAGATTCTGAATAGCAATGGAGCACTCCTGACAATGCTCATGTTTGCTTTTTAATTTGTGGGGAATAAGGAAATCAGCTTTTCTGGTTGGAGGGAGAGAGATGCTTGGGGATCTGATGTGGGGACAAACAACAGCTGTGAACCTGTTAGAGTGGTCAGTTCTGAGAATAGAAAATGTAGAAGGTGGGTAATTGGTAGGTAGCTGTCTGTGCTAGAAATGGGGAAATATGTACTAGTGCTGGTAAGAAAAAGGAAAGGCTTCAAAGGCTTTATCTGGGAATATGTGCTTTTTAAATTTTAAAATGTTTGTACCTTATCCAAGGAATTTGAACTTCATGTACAGCATCAAAGGTAACACTATCAGAGATTAAAATTGGAAGGGCCACACAGAATTCACCTGTTTGCTCATGTAAGTGATCATTCCTGTAATTTTTATGCAAGTATTAAAGCATCAATTAAATGTATTGTTCTTTTCTTCAGTTTCCTTGTATGAGCTGTACTTGAAATTCAACAAGGACTAGTTAAGTGCTTTTAAAGAAAGAGACGACAGACTTGAGTGGCTAACTTGCCTCTGTGGTGACTTTGGTAGCATCAAGGAAAGATGAATATGGGGGTGGATTGTGTTTTGTGTGTTGTTTATTGGGGGAGAGTTATATAGATAAATCTGGTAAATTAATGTCTGAGAATCAAACATGTTTTCTGGATGAAATGCCAGCCTTCAGTTGACTTTTCTTTGTGATTGAGGTGCTTTCTGATAGTCAATCAAATAAGATAAGAAATACAGCAGGTTCTTCTTTCATATAAATAAAAGTGGCAGGGTCCTTCTGTTCTGCTTCTGGCACTCAGGGCCTCAATAGATGTGGAGGGTTGCAGAGCCTGGACCACGACTCAGCAGGTGGATAACCAGGATTCCTGCTGCTGCACTTGTCTTCATCTAGAAGATGAAAAGCCCAAGGTGATGTTTTGTGAAATTTTGTAGGGCTGCTCTAATACAAGAAGTAACAGATCCAAGAGATGGGATAACTGCAGGCTCTCTATGCTTGCAATTTTAAGGGTGTGGGGGGGAAGTATGTGCATCCTCCATGTATAGTGCAGTGCTTAGTTTATGAGATTTGGTGTTCAGATAATAAGATTTTTTTTGGGAGGCAGCACTTATCACAGAATAGTGATCCTACTGCTCTTACAACATGTTGCAAGCCAGACACTTACAAATGGCATTTGAAAGACTGAATCAATTTACCCCCCGTGTCTTAAGATCGTGGAATCTTTTCAAAGGCTTATTTCTGTGATAGTGTTGTAAATATAAAACATGGAATTAGGAAAAAAAAAAAAACCGAGTTAGAAAAAACAAATTTATTGAGTAGTATCATATAAATAACTTGTTACAAAAATCAATTTGCAAAAAGGCAAATTCACTTTGTCTGTGAGAAATTTTTGTTCAAATTGGTTTCTCATTAAATCCTTAAATTTCATTTTTCCTCGTCCCCCAACCCCCAAAAAAGAAGCCAGTACAGTGAACAGGAAACATAAGGGAGAGAGTGCACACTTGCCATCTGACCATAACGAATTGCCCATCCACGCTGCAGGAGAGATAATTGTTCCAGCATGGATCCCTTTGCAGCACAGGGAAGCTTCTAGGTGTAAATCTCTTGGGTGACAAAAAACTTAGAGCATGCAAATGTCCCTCTAGGCTGAGCAGTGACCAGATCCATTCGATGCTGAGGCTCCCTTGGCACAACCAGGGATGGCATCACCAGAGACCGTGTGCCTGGACCATGCCAGCAAGTAAATCTTCTCAGGTGGAGGCATCAGTTTCAATTTATGCTTGGAAGTATTTTAATTAAAAAAAAAATCAATACCGAAAAGCATTTATTTTAAGGGTTTAAAAATCACAAATCGCAATAGGAGTTTGCCAGATTGATTTCGCTCAGCAACACAGTTAAGATGCACATAGCATTTATTATAAGGCCTTTCTTAGTTTAATTTTTCAAAGCAATGAATGTAATCACAGAATTAAAACAGTACAGTGATTCTGAAGAAATTTTTATGTGTCAAAATCCACAACAATTTTGTGTTTGCAGTGTTGTTTCTTTGTTGTGTTCACCTGAATACTTAATAATTCTATACATTTGTTTCTTTAATAAACAGTAAGGTAATAGAGCATAGAAAACTAAAAGCTTATAGAAAGTGTCTCCAGATATATTTACATAAATAGTGCAGTTTCATAGGAAAGGTCAAAAGCTCATGGGAGTGGAAAGGATTTCTCTATATGCTGGACTTATGCTTTAATTTGTCAAACTAACTTCATGGAAGGAGAAATTTGAAGTTAGCAGCTCCTAAGGTTTTTGTTCTTTCTTTTTTTTTTTTTTTTCTGAAAACAAAATACATGCAGGAAAAAAAAAAAAGAGCAGGTTCTGTGAATACTCCTTTGAAATCCAGTAACTCTATGCATAATATGACAGCTTTGTGGCTTTTAAGTGCCATGGACCTACTTTGTGTGTGACTGACTACCCCCCTTTCATTCCCCCTATTCAATTAATTTTCTGTTCTTCCAGAAACACCCAGTTTTCTGATTGCACTCCCTGTAACCCCAGACATGGCTTTTGGATACCTACTGGTGAATTTTATGAACTGTTCAGGAAAGTGTTTAGTGTATGAAAAATGCAGGTCTGGGCTCAAAAGTGTAGTATTGTGTGTGAAACGACGGACAGCATTAAGATTATTTCAGCTGTGCCTAAATAAAACTACTGAGGGGAGATGTAAAGCTACATCAAAACATTGTGTGGCTGCTGTGGGTGTTTTCCCTCCTTCTGGACCAATGCATGAGGCCGTAGACATTAAATATGCCTTTGTTCCTGTTTAAGTACAGAAAACATCTCTAAGAAAACAAGTCTTTCAGAAGACTGAACTGAAAATGTTGCAGCCTTGACATCCATTGAAGGAGGCTGCTGTTTCACAGATCTAGGGGGGTTGGAAAAAAGCCCTGCCTTTCACAACTTGCAACATAGTTCATACTTATTGGAAATAGGGTAATGACTGTTAATTTGTCACCTCTCATTTGATAAGGTTGCTCAGACTGCACTGCTAATTGAAACACAAATGGGCAGGAGCTGGGGGCATCCAGCTGAGACAGTGGTCTTCTGAAACACTTCAGTACTACTTATAGCCAAAGGAAATATGGAGAGATTTAAAACAGATGGTGGCAGGAAGAGCTAACGCAGTGGTGTTTGCAAAGTTACCTGCTCACTATCTGTAATTCACCCTGCAGAAGGCTCTCAAGATAGATCAGCTGCAGAAATCTAATATTTTTTAATAATAATCAAGACAAAGGGACTTTCCCAGAGATCTGTATGTAAATGGCCTAGATTTGACTTTCTTGGTCTGAAAAAGATGATGTCTTTCTTCTTATCCATGCAAATCTCCCTCTGGCTGCTGTAGGAAATCTGGAAGTGTTAGAAGTGATTGTGCACCATTGGTCCTGCTCAAAATGGATGTCTGGTTTCAAAACATGATCAGCTTCCAATGTTCATCATTTCCCTTCTTTTTATTCATACTGTACATGTGCAGACAAACATTTCCAAAGCCATTTCTCCCAGTTCTACTTCTTTACGACAGTTCTGCTTTTTATGGTACTGCAGATACTCAGTTAGTTGGGTTTTGTGGGACTTTTCTGTTTGTTTTCTGACAGAGAAATGGAAATGTTGTGCCTTGTAATGTAGCTTGGTACTTCCAAAAGTGCATTATTTGAAGGTTGCCTCTCCCATTCCTGTTTAACAGCTAGGAAATACCTGTCCATAAAGTGAAATAAGAACTGACGACTGGAAAAAAAAAAAAAAAAGTAAAAAAGTCAGAAAAATATATCTGTTTCTTAGGACAAATTTAGAGAATATATGTCTTGGTACAGGTGGAGTGTTGTTCTTCTACTCAGAATATTTCCTAGCAATTTTTTTTACCAGCAATAACTTCAAAACCACAGACAACTTGTTTTTCTCATGGTTAGACACATCTTCATCTATGTCAGGTTTGGGAACACATCCCAGTCCTGTGGTACTATTGGCAGAACCATGTGGGAACCCCAAATTCCCTTGTCCAGAGCTCGCTGGAAGTTTCTGTCTCAGCTCTTTTTCAAGCACTTGTCTACATAGAGAGATTTTCTGGCACAACTACAATGGAGGCATGTGCTGCTGTGTCTCTCCATACTGGTGCTGTTATGGGATAGAATCAGTTTCAACCTGAAATATTCTTCTGGGGTAAAAAAAAATCATTTTTATAGAATAAAGTGGCTGTTTTGGGAGCTGAGATGAAATAGCTATAGTAGAAACCTTTTTCCATTTCAAGCGTAGAGATGTTATTGTTCTGCCATAGCAAAGTCTCCCATGTAAACATGCACCTGTTTCTTGTTAACTCCACTGAATTCCTTGGTACCTTTTCATAGGTCCCCTGTTAGATCAGATGCTTTTCCAAATTAAAAGCCAACTGCATTGCTCATCTCTCTACGTGGCTTAGTGAAGCTTCCTCATAATATCTCTTCTTCTGAAATAGGTGCGGTTGTAAGAAAATCAGGCTTAAAACAGCCTTGAAAAACACTTCATAGCCCATAGTCTAACACTTGTTTATCTATAAATGACAATTCTAGCACTGTATTAAAGCATTGTTAAATACTCATTTCTATCATCTAGCACGCCGGCATGCAACAAAGTGCAAAGAAATACTACTGCAAAGTTTTGTATTCACTGCAATATGGCACTTTCAATATTTAATATGCAGTACTGATTTTATAAATTGCACTTTGTGGCACTGCCAAGCAAGAAGAAAAGACAGAATTGAACTCTTCTTGCTGTGTGAGAGATACTAAATCTGTCTAATTTGCAGGAAAAAGTAGACCTTAAAACCTAGGTGCATGAATAATAATTTAGATGCAAGTTTGTATTGAATTTTCTTAGAAGAAAATTTGCTATTCAGGCACCATATTTGTGGTGACATAACAATTTTCTATGTAATATATTTACAAAACAGGCGTGATTAGCCACTCTATTACTTACTGTGCCACGCAATGGACAAGAGAAAAACAGTTTTCAATTAAAAGTAAAAAGGAAAAAACCCAAATGAAACTTGTGCTTGGACTGCTACTAACAATCACTAAATCAGACAAAACCACTGTACGAACATTGGAAACTAGTTACAAGGAGGTAAGTGATCCTCCTGTTATCTTTTTACACCGCAAAGAATGACTAATGAAAGTTGACCTGCAGGGTGGCCCAGCCCTTTCAGGGTATAAGGTCTGTCTTCAATCAAATGGTGGTGACAAGTCAAGCACCCTTCCCTGTGAGCTGGGGGTGGCTTGCAGGGCCAAATATGTGTGCAGTTTTGCAGCCACCTCTGTCATTCCCTCCGTGAACAAATCTGTTTCCTCAGGGCCTGAGGACAGGAAGAGGCACTGGCTCACTTCAGGTCCAGCTGGACTCTGAGCTCGAGGCAACGCCAGGCAGTGAAAGGGTGAGACAAAGGTGTGTTAGGGAGCCATTGGGAAGAGCTCCCTAGGGGTACACTGTCTCCACTGAGTGAATGAGGAAAGCAGCCCAAAGTGAGGGACGTATGGCAGATGGTGCTGAGCATCTGCTGCTCCTCCACTTATCTGGAATCCAGATGGTCTCTCCTGTATGTGCCAGAGCCAGGTTTCAGACAGGTTGCCTCCTGGAAGTTCTGATTTCAAGGAAGCCATGAAGAGCTAGACTTTCAAAAGCTTTTATCATCTTAAATTACTGAGAGGCCCACAGAAGGACATAATAAAGACCTTGTCATGCCACTGCCGTTGTGACAGGCATGACAGGCTCAGCCTCCCTAAGCAATGGAGTTGGGCACTTTGTTCTGCTGGACTGAAGCACCATAAGAGGCCTCCATCAGGGAGACCAGGTGCTCAGGATCCTTTGAAACATTGGACTCCTCCACACTGAACATCCATCTACCCATCATGCTGGGCATCGGCAAGTCATTAGCTGCTTTGCCCTAAACCTACAAATGTGCAGTGCTTTCCACTGCAGAATAGTTCTTCCCAGTGCCACATGGCTGGCTCGTCCTCTTCACTGGGACTGTTTTACAAACCTGAAATTATGTCGTCATGCTTCTAGAAGTCTAATACTCATGAATCTTACTGCTCTTTCTGTTTAAATCTCTAGCAGTAATGAATTCTAGGGATTAATTTTTAATCCCTTTTAATTTTCTCTTTATTAACTTTTTCCCCTTCTCTATATTTAGAGTAAATTGGAGCTGTTGTTGAGTTTTAAAACTGATTCACTTAAGATTCAGGAGAGAGAGGAAAATAGATCCCTGCCTGTGATACTGTTATTAAATACTGTTTCAAAATTAAATAAATGAGATTAGTTATGTATGAGGTATATTAAAAAAAATTGAAAAAAAATCATCCTTCTTTCCTTAGCACAGTGTCATGGGCTGTGTCCCTACTTTGGGACTCAGGGTGGCTTTTAGCTCCTGGAATTGGATGTCCCATGGCAATCCCTTAGGGTTTTCTCCAAATAACCTCTTCTAGATGGCTGGATTTGAAAAGCAGCAACTGCATGCATTTGACAAACCAGCAGAGATACTGAACGGTGCACAAGCTATAGAGAACACTGTTTTGGCCTGAGACTACAGCATCTTCCCTCATCTCATCCCTGGACAAAAATTACTTAGCTTGGCAAAGTGGATAAACGAATGTATACAGAGAGACTTGTGATTAAAATTTTACCTTTTGGTGAAGTCTTTAACAACCCTGGCTAAATAGTTTATTAAAAACAAAAAAAAAAAAAAAGAGCTATAGTTTATAGTTATAGATGCTACTTTTCAGGCTGTTGGAATGACAACTGATTCTCACTTACTTGTGCATACAGGGCTTCACTCTGGAAGTGGAACAACCACCCAAAAGCAAGAGAAATTACTTCCTCTGGCAGAATGCCAGCATTTTTCATCTCTACAACATTTTCCAAATGACTTATATAATTCTTGCAACATCCTGATGAGGTAGGCATTATTTCCCCTCTTTACAGATAGCAAAACTAGGCAGAGAGTCATTCAGGAATCCACCCTGGGCATCCAGGCAGGGGAAGGTCAGGAAAAAATAAGCACTCTTTCCTCCTTTGCAGCTGCTCCTTTTGTCCCAGTGGGTGGCAATCCCCTTGAGACTACCTCTCCTCTCCTCCACATGAGAGCAGACTGAATATGAAAAGCCTGACTCACACCTCCCCAGCGCAGTGGCCATCACTGAACTGATGTGCAGGTGAAGGCTGACTAAAGAAGTACAAAGAAAAGCACAGTTATGATCTGCTCCTTCCTCCAAGTCATGATCTAATCTGGGGTTGAATTAGATGATTTTCCCCATATCACAAGGCAAGTCTGGGTTAGAACTGGGAAATAATCTAAGAATTAGATATTGGGGCTACTGATCACACACACATGCACGCACACACATCTCTCCAGCAATGCTAGGTCAGAAGAATATATACATAGCGGTCAATGAACTATATATATGTGTGTGATAGTATGATTCAGTGCACTGGGGGCAATGACGAGTCCTAGAAAAACACTTAGGTTTAAATGACCATTAGGTCTTTCTACCCTTCTTATGAGTAAAATGCATGTTTGATGGGTTTTTTTCTCAGCTTACTCTACTTGTATAAAAAGCCTTCATTCCATCACCACTACTTTTGGCTATAATACATAGGGTAAACTAGGGTACCTCATTACATTGGGATGTGCAATACACAATCAACAGAGCAGTCATCTGAGCTGAATAGTCTGAATACAAGTAAAAAGAGCAAGTGAGCTTAAACAGCAGTATATTCCAATTTACAATATAAGCAGAACGAATAAAAACATTGCTCCCATTGGATCCTTTTTTTCCCCCTCCAATACTGCCGTGCCTCTAAGATTGGCTTGGTAAACTGGATGCAGTGAAAAATAAGAATTCTACCTCTTGGAAGCTCATAAAATGATACTAGAAAAAGTTTTCTGATGGCTGATCCACACAGACTGCAATCATCAGACAATTTGAGTGGGTAGAACAGAGAACCCTTTCACACGGCTCTGGAGAAATAGAAAAAAATAGCCACCTCACATTTCTCAATGCTGTTTCTGAAAATGAGGAATGGAAACAAAAAAGAAAAGAAAAAAGGCAACACATTAAGAGTCTTTGTCACTGTCCATTGCGCCGTACATATCTGCCAGCTTTTTAAACCGAGGTCCCCAGTCACTGAGGTAATCATAGTCCTGATCTCCATCCGTAGTCACCGACTCCAAGGAGCTGAGGGACTCAGCCACAGAACCATTACCTTCGTATGCGTAGGTTGCTAACGAGTCATAAGGGGGTGCCGTTGGATCTATATCATTTTCCTTTAACCTTTGGTTAATGAAATCTCTGACATCCGTGTTATCTCGCACTGTGGCAGTCCGCTGTGGCATAAAAAGTGTTTCCGGCACAATGTCTCTGCGGAATTTATTATCGTCTATGGCTTCGGGATTTCTCAGCGTGCCGATATCAAATGCCTGGGTATCTTCCTCTCCACCACCTTCATCATTATAACTGACAATGTTGTCTCTGATGTCTTCTTTTGAAATAATCAAAGGCTCTTTTTTCCGCTGCCTTCTCAGTGCTGCAAAAAGCACCACTGTAACTGGAAACAAAAGTAACAGGAAGAGAATGGGAGAGGTTAATCCCTAAATCCATTAAAATCCAAAAGAAATGCTGTGCCTCTGCTTGAATATGAAGTTTTAAAAGATGTTTTGCAAAACTGCAAATGTGCACATCAGGTTTTCAGGCTGTGCATGCTCTCTGGGAGTACCTTGGGAGATGAAATGGCATAGATGTGCACTAAAAGAAAGGAGATGTCAAGCTTGTAAGAAGCCAAGTGGAGTGTGTTTTTGTCAGTAGGCCCATTTTTACCCAGAGTCATATAGTAGTTCTGTTGCCTTGAGAACAGAACTAGTTTCATGAGAGCTGGGAAGGAAGAAACACTTTCTTCAAAATAAGTAGCATCAGATGTTATTTACCTTGAACCCTTGGGAGAAGATGCAACTTGTGCTATGGACAAGGCTAGCGTCTACTGGGCTATGGTAAAAGGTTAGAAAGCTGCATTTCAAGATAAGTAAATCTATCCTCCTCTAGAAAAAGATTGGAATATGGAGTGGATTTTCAGACTGCACAAGGCCCAAGTTTTATTAACTTCACTGGCATGTTTTTACAATGTACATCACCTTAAAAAAGTATATGGCTTAAGTCTTAGACTGATGAGATATGGTAATGGTATATTTTAATCTGCCAAAAGCATGAGATTTCTCAAACAGATATTTTATGCCTTTCATTCTAAAGTGTATGTGTGTATACATGTATTTTTAATTTATTTGAAGAGCAGGAACACTTTCCAAGGCTAAGATCCAAATTTAAATATTTTTACTCAATAATAATCCCTGGTACTGCTGGAGAAGTAGACACAGAGGGAAGAAGGGAATATGTTCAACACTTCATGTCCTTCAGAAGCTAATTTCAGATTTCTTAGCTGGATTCTACTTTAGGATGCTGAAGGGCTGAATATTTACAAATGAGCAGCAGAAAGGAGCATGGATGTATTGCTACTAGCACTGTTGCTTTGGTAGTCTGAGATCCACAGTGCCCAGTATTTCAGCTCTGGTGTGTAAACCCCAAGAAAAGGCACATCTTGCAGTCTTCATAGTTCTTTCATAGAAAAGCAAAGCAACTCAGAAAATACCTAAGCTCATTGATATGAGATTATAAGGTGGATCAAAATTATCTTTCATGTAATGTGTTTCTAAAATGATGTGTGAGTCAAAGCACAGTAACCATTAAAGACTTTTTCTTTTTTTTTTTTGGCAGTACCTTCCTCATTTATAATCTTTCTAAGGGCAATGCCAAGGACTAAGGTCATCCCTCAAACAAAATTTTAGCCCATTGAAACTTGTCTTTCTTAGCTTCCTTCAACAGACAAAAAGACTATTTATTTTATTTTAATAGTGGGTTCCTCTGCAGGATTGCTTAGAGCAAGGTGTTATCTGCAGGTATGCTCAAGCAAGTTGTGGAAGTGTAGCTATTTCTGTCAATTGACTGACTATAGAGGGATTCCAAGAAGACAGGATAAAGAAGAAAAGTGCTCTAATTCCTGTTGTTTCTTTACCATAGGAATAGTGTGAGTAAGGGAAAACATCAGTTAATGAGTTGAAAGGAAATAAGTAAGGTGGTGAAACTGAAGGAATTAGAAGTGTTTCAGACAGTGAAAGCTTCAAGCTCTCATCCTAATGATGAGGATTTACTTACGGTGTTATGCAAGGGTCCTAATCTGAGCGATGCTTGTTTGTGCTGCTGTGTAAAAATGCAGTAAGAGAGAATTCTCTTCCTTAAGAGCATAAAGCTGTGACACTACACAGGAGGACTGGAGAAAGGTCTATGTGAGAAAATAGGCAGAGCTGGAGAAAATTTTGGAGAACTTGAGAAACCCAGCCTCAATTTTGTATGGGCAGCCAGGATAGTGACCAGTAGAACTATGTGAGAATAATATCATATGAGTGGTAGCTTTTATGTGGAAAGGTTTGCTGAAGTATCATCAACAAAAAAGGCGCTACTCAGAATATGTAAGGATAAGACTTTGATTATGCCACGTCTCTGATACTTGGAGGTTTTTTTTTATTTTGTGCTGAACTTGCAGGCAGAAAAACCCCCAAAACATTAGAAATTCTATGTTAAAGCACATAACCTTTATTTGCATGTCAGTGTTTAACAGCATCTGAGGTCTCCTGATAAGCTGCTAGACTTAAACTGCAACTAAACCTAGCAAGTCACAGGCATTTTTTGTTGCTGCTAACCTCTAAGCTGTGGTTTGGGTCTGCCCAGAGTATTGTTTTACACTCAGTAGTGGTTGCACATTTAAACCCTGCAACTAGCCTGAAAATAGAAAATTATATAGCTGAGTTAATTGAAAATCTGCTTATGGTGCATGGTGGCATGAGCAATAATAGACATAAAGTGCTACTTAGCACACAGAATCACTTATTTTCAATTGACATAAAACAGGAAATCATTTAATGTCAGCTTGGTATTAATGACCACAGTTGTACTAACAAGTGCAAGACTACCTGCAGCATTAGATTTCCTTTTCTGGTAAGGAACTAGATACAAAGTGATCTCAGCTCTTGGAGGAAACGATATGATGTTTTGAAAAATTAATTTAATGGTGAATTAAGGATAAGATTGTTATTGTGGGAATCTTTTATGAAAATGGGATAGTGCTTATTTGGGCAAAGCATGACTCTATTGCCAAAGTCTGAGAATCACAACATAGTCTTTAACTCATCACTGAAGAGGGAAATTTTGCTAATAGTAAAGATCAGGATGATTCTGCAATGGTGATGAACATGTCCGAGGAAAATATGAGTATAGCAGAAAGAAGCAGAATCACTGAGGAAATGTTTTCTCCCCTGCTTGGCCCTACTGCTATAAAACTGGCCTGACTCCCTTCTTTCTTGGCCAGATATTAAAGGTGACTAACATCATCTCCCTGAGAGCTGTCTGTGTTGTATCACGCAGTTCTCCCCAGATGAACAGACTTTGGCTAATGGTCAAGGGACTGATTGTTTCTGCTGTGAAAAAGGGGTGAAACCTGAAAGGAATGTGAGAGATTTTGTAATCTGTCTTTATTTTTATTAAAAAAACCAAAAAAAGTTGACCACCTGTAAGTGCTGTATCCAGAGATCTGTATATCCTCCACATTCAGGAACCAACTTGTTCATATTTACAGGTGTCTGAAAAGGAGGACTCTACAGCTTTTGAGGGAGTGCTTTAGTAGCCACTCCATTTCATCATCATTTTTCAGCAGAACAGAAGCACTGAGACTCGTTTCTCCTCAGCTTACATGTGGGAAGTTAATTTTTTTAAAATGGAGTTACCTGTCCTCCTTCTGTGGTCAGCAAGAAATAAGACACCTGCATTGGTTTAGTCTGGTCCACCTCAGGTAGCAATAAGGGGATGGGATCAGTGTCTCTCTATAAGTGCCTCTCTCTTTCCATTGACCAGAGGATGGAGCTCAGTTGCCTCCTCTTGTTTTGACATTGCAAACTTCTAGATATCTTAGATGTGTTCTGCACACCATATGTGTATGCGGTCCTCAGAGGAGGAAGTACAATAATAAAACAAGCAGGATAAAACAAGGATGTCTTTGCTTTGTTCCTGTCCTAGCCTTGTTATAATCTCTTGTAGCAATGCAAAATAACCATGAAAAGAAGAAAATGCCTCTGAGCTACTTACCAAGTAATATAATGATACAGAGAAGAATGGCAATAAGAGCCCCAGTGCTTAGACCGGTGGGATGAATCAAGGCTTCAGCATTACAGGACAACATCTTTCCTCTGTGGTCACAAGCACATACTCGAATAGTCACTGTTTCAGTGCTGCTTTGGATAGGGTAGTCATTGTCTGATATTACCACTGGCAAGAAGTAGGTACTCATTTCATGCCGGTTATATCTGTTTTTTCGGGTGAAGATCCCTGCTGTGTTGTCTGGAAAAACAAAGCATGCATTAAATCTTCATCTGAAGACTGAAAGCAACGATGAGTTAATAAAGAAAAATCTTCCAAGAAATTCACCTCTGTTGTCCTGCAGAGTAAAGTTTGAGGTGGTGGCTGCCTCAGGAGCTAAGGAGAATGAAAACTGATGTCCACTGTAAGAATCATCTTTATCAACAGCGCTTAATGTTTGTATCAGCTGAAACAATAAGAACAAAATTATCTTCAAAATCAATAAATGTTATTTATGTATTTTATGATTGTAAAGCAATTTTATTATATATTTTTATTTTTTCTTCTGCTTTAAGGCAGCTGATGCTGCTATGTTGAGCTTAATAAAAATGATCCATGTGCTGCTGATGTTATTTAGGATCACCACGCTATTGTAGCCCATACCACCAGCCTGTAACATGATGAATTTGAAAGTTGGCAGGAAAATCATATTGAATTCAAGAGCAGACTCGAGCTGATACCCCTCCAGATGGGTAGCAAACCTTTGCATGTGACAAGAAATAGAGATAAAAGGTGAGATAGTCCAAGCTGACTACCCAAATCTCATGTCACAGGAATTGTTTGTCCGAATCTTCCAAATTATCTGCTACTTTGAACCATTTAGCAATAGGACTGGTAGTGTGAAAATTATATGGCAGGGAAAAGTTATATCACAGACAGGATCTGTAACAAATACAAACCTGAAACTTGAAGGAGGCAGTGGAGGTGCCTTAATAAGAGAATTATTGAATGAAAATGAATCAAGGATAACAAGGTGCAGTACAGAAAATGACAGTCTAAAACATATTGTCACATTACCTGCAAGAATACTAAGTGTAATCAGATACTGTGCAGCCACTCTTTAGTTTAATTTTGCAAACCCAACAATGTGATGCAATGCAAAGTATACCTCTTGATGAGGTGATGAAAGAGTAGTAGCAAAACTCAATTAATTTGGTACATTTTCTTATTACAAGTAAACATCATACCTGTTCTGCCTTTGCATTTTCACAGACAAAGGTCTCGTAAAACATGGCAAACTCTGGAGCATTGTCATTTACATCCAAAACCTTAATGAACACTGGGACACGGCTGCTTTGTTTCGGGTTGTCTGAAATGATAAAATCAGAAAGATGAAAGATTTTATTTAGCCCAGTTACTGACTCAGTGCAGGAGAAGAAAAGGACAAACTTATGGGCTCAGTGCCTTAAATTGTCTTAGTCACAACACTCCACTCATATTCTGTTGATTTCTGAGGAATGCATTACGGGGTGAATTCCACAAATCATGCTGTGTTATCATTACCCTGATTCTGCTTAAACTATGCATTTAAGATGGGTGGGAGTCCTCGATTTACAAATTCTTTTGAACATTCCAAATGATTATGAATGTATGCGTGAAATCTACATACACATAAATATAATTCTGGAATTAAATTAAATCTATTTATTAACCTAATACAGTTTTGTGGCAACAAACTTTCTAGAACATATTCATAGAATCATAGAAACAACTAGGTTGGAAAAGACCTTTATGATCATCAAGTCCAACTATTACCCCAGGACTGCCAAGCCCACCACTAAACCATGTCTGTATGACCCTTATCAACACATTTCCTGAACACTTCCAGGAACGGTGATTCCACTACTTCCCTGGGCAGCCTGTTCCAATGCCTGACTACCTTTTTGGTGAAGAAATCTTTTCTAATATCCAATCTAAACCTCCCCTGGCACAGCTTGAGGCCATTACCTCTTGTCCTATCGCTTGTTACTTGGGAAAAGAGACTAGCCACCCCTCTGCTCCATCCTCCTTTCAGGCAGTTGTAGAGAGCTATAAGGTCCCCCTGAGCCTTCCCTTCTCCAGACTGAACAACTTCTAAAAGATATCATTGAAGGACAGAAGCACTACGTAGAATCTGCAGATCCCCGCATGTAAACGTGTTTTTTTCCCTATAGAGACTGTATAGTGCCAAAAGTTTGAATTTGACAAGGATATTCTTGAGCATAAAATACTGAAGAAAACATTGCCATCTTTCTAAATAAAAATGAAAAAGTTTGGAAATGCATCAGATTGTATAGACCATTCCTTATTCAGTTGGACTATTCTTTTCCCTGTTGGGGTGAGACAGGCTTTAGTCCTGAAGATTTCATGAAGAAATAAGGAAGAAAGAAAACAGGCAGCAATCTTGCCTAGGAGCTGGCTAGAATGGTGAAATAGTCAATATTTTGAGACAAAAAGGCACCTTTGACTCCTAAAAGGTACAAGATCTGCCCCAAAACCATTTTGTTAACACCAGTCAAAGGGAAATCAAGAGACTTTGCCAGGACTCAAGCTCTGTCTTTCGTGCTCCACATGACATAAAAATTATCTAGGCCAGGTCACCCAGACACACCCACCTTCGTGCCTGGGAATATGTGGATGTGGGAATGTGAGAGAATGAAATCTATAAGGAAATGTGTGTGATCGAAATTAGTTTCATTTAAAATAAATACATCCCCTCTCCATTTCATGAGGGCTCACACTGAGTTTTGCTACGTTAATTTCCTACCCATATTAATATCGTTTATTAATGCATTTTAACCAACGATTCAAATGGAAAAAAAAAAAGTGCAATAAAATACAGCCGATCTAAGACTCTGTATGCTTCTACAAGCATTCATTATAGTAGCTTGTTGAGTTAGGCTTTAATAAAAGTCCTATTACTGTGTTTATCATACTCTGAAAAAGCCTTCTCCAAAATTGGCACTGTATATTTGTATTACAGAGCTCAGTCATTTTGACAAAATATTGTGCTTTAAAGCTCCAAAGTCCCATTGAAGTTAATATGATTCCATTAGCATAAACCACTTTCTAATACGAACCATTGGGCTAAATTCATTCAATGTATTAAATAACAGTTTATGTATAAGATAGATTAGGCTGAATGCTATGCTAAAATGCATCAATACAAATGTTGAATTTTTATAATAGGCAGAAATCAAAGGTACTCATTTGAAGTTGCAGGACTATTGGCAAGACTATTTTATAAGGGCATACCTTTCAAACAAATACATTCAAATATATTGGCAAACGTATTTCTTCTCCTCTCAAGAATTACAGCTGTTTTCTTTTCTGCTTTTTGAACCATGAATCACATCTTTTCATTTTACTTCTACATGCTTAGGATTCTCACAATTTAAAATGATACTGTAATAAATAGAAATAATGTAAAACATCTCTACGCTCTATGGACGTAGGCCTTTCTTCTGATTTAATGGAAGTGTAAGTCAAAATATATATACACATCTTTAAGCCTTTTTTTGTCATCTTTCAAATTTTTTTTGCAAATTAATTGATGTCATTTAATTTGTTTTCATTATCCTTTAATTACCACTGGGCTCCATCTCCAAAAAAAGCTCTACAGACTCAACAAACTGCTTACATCTATTCATCTCTGTAGTGATATGCTTTCTATTGAGCCAGCAACCAAACTGCTAAAGTTCTTTTTCTGAATATAGCCTCGAAGTCTTGCCAATGTTTGATTTAACCTTAAGTGTTAAGAAAGAATATTTAAAAATACTCTGGGGATTCTCTCTTGAAAATCAGCTGTAATTCTGCAGCTGTGAATGAGTAGCTTTGTGTACTGAATTTTATTGTCAGTTTGCCTGCTGACTATGGCAGATGTACTGACCCAGTGTTTCACCAGCTATATGTCTGCAGCATTCACAGCATAATTCTCTGGGCTGCTGAGCACACTGCAGCTCATACTGTGAAAAAGAAGAACATTAAAATAAATGGAGCTATCTACACTTACTGACAATTCTAGACAATTAAAGGCCAAACAACTTCTGTACTTTTTTCTTTTTTTTCTACTGTAAAATAAAGCCATGAACAGTTGTCACTGAAACATGTTTCTCTTTATGACTTTATCTTTTTTCCATATCAAAGGGAGCACCCACACATCTGAATATACATCCTGCCTGCAACTTGACTGGATATTTCTTTTAGATAACTTCAGTGAAATATACCTGGAGTTTGATGTGATAGTATGTCACTGAGAGCAATCAGAGATTAGCTGGAATTTAGTGGAATGGGATTTCATCTAGCCTTACTAGAAATTACTGGTTTTGCCTAGGAACATTAAGCAGTAGTACTTTCCAGTCCAGTCTCTTGAGACTAAAATTAGTGAAGTAGCCTGGATCAGACCAAGGTTTGCTTAAACAGTAGCTGTATTTCAACCAAGAAAATTGCCTTTGGAAGGCATCTACCCCAGTTATGCCAAATTTGGTCTAGGCTTAGTGAAGCACACCCTGGGGAGTGGCTTCTTGTAGCCTGGAAAGATCCAGACTGAAGAGGAATTGTAATTAAGTCAGAATCCTCTGTCAGACACAAGAGGTTTGGTTGTGATGGTCCAGTAGCAGGTCTGTTCTTAGGGGTGAAGTCAAGGAACTAAATGAGTATTCCATATAGATGCTAAGCTGATTTTCAGGTAGTATACAATTGTGTATATTTTATATTATTTCAGCTTTGCTGGGCTCAATGCAACTGTGCTTCCTAAATATTCTCGCTGTTCTTTCCTTTTTAGATGGTTTTCCTACTCCTCCTCTATCCAGGCACTACCTGTAGTGCACAACTCTTGACCTATCATCATTTCTTCTGACTTAATAGAAACACAAACACCTGACTAACTGTCAGCCAGAAGCCAGCGTTTGGTATGCTGAAATGACATGCCTAGCATTAAAATGTGCAAACTTTCAAAAGAGGGAGAAAAATATTAAGAAGCATCATTCCTGTAGAGTCTAGCCCACTATGCTTTCACATAACCCCATGTGCTTGCCTCAGTAGTATTGTTTCACATCAGTTTTCAGTTTTTAAAAGATCTACACAACAAAGGAAGCTGGAGTCAAGTAAGTGTTCTTTAGGTGCACTTTCAATGCCAGTTCCAATACTCAATAATCATGTTCAAAATTAAAAATGCCTATTACTGATTAGAAAACACACAATTGTTGCCTTTCTTCCCTACTCAGCTCAGTTACTCCTTTATGAACTGTTTCCCTAGTAAACACAAAATTGCAGACCACGTCTTGCAGAGTTTCCGCTTCTTCATTAGCACTGAGTGGACTATCCATAAAACCTGACATCTGTCCAGCCGTGCTTTTCCACATGCTCAGCTAGAAGGCTAAATTCATTACATCAGAGACAGCAGTGGTATTTAGGTTTGACTTACTGATCTCTGCTGCTATTACTGTAATATTGTGCCATAGCAGTGTTTCCCGGTCAAGGGGTTTTGAAGTAAATATCGAACCGTTTCCTGAATTGATGTTGAATACTCTGTCCATATCAGTGTGTCGATCTACAGAATACCTGCAAATACAGAGAAAGTGGTTAGGAGAATGCTTTCCTTTTAATTTCTATGTTCTTAAACCATTTTCTAAGACTAGACATCAAACAGCTAGTAAATGTGTTTGCCTTTTGTTTTCAGCGCAGGATTCAGAGTCTTTATATATTCACACAAAAAGCTGGTCTCGAGCTACTGTATAATGACACATTGGAGGCTTGATTTAGAAGGTGGAGCACTGTCACTGAATAAATGAATTACTGCAGAATTTACATACCTCTGAGAATCATCAAAGCTTTGTTTTTAGTGAGAAATGTGAAGTCTGTGTCCTGAAAGATTTGGAGTCTATTTTAAGGCTGAGTTGGCTTTCCCTTTATAAACCCCTGTTTTTATGGTTTGATATCACAACTGTTCCAAATAATTTCTGATATAAAATTTGACAGCTGGGGTGCATTTCTGCCTTTCATTTCCCAGTGTTTATAAAGACTGGCTCCCCTCCCCCAAACAAGTCAGCATGGAATAGATATTCATTATTCTATGGTACATATCACATAAAGGTTTGCTGTAGTTCATTAAAACTAACATACTCATCCCTGGTTGATGGCATCTAGATGTGAAAATGAATGCTAACAAGCTCTGGAGGAGCTCAGTGTCTATAAACAGATTAAAATTTTCAGCTTGATCTTTCACTTTTTTCTGCTGAACTGTGTCCAACTTTAAAAGCATAGCTCTCCAGTTCACACGAGAGGGTGCTGCCACCTTGATCCAAATACTGTGATTTGGTTTAATCTATCAGGAAAAGTCTTGCATAAATTATGGAGGTTTTGACAGAAATAAGTCTCTGATGTTGCTAAAACAAGAATGCAATTGCATTATTCTGCTCTTGTTTCAAGCCCAAGTGTGTGCTGTTGTACAATACAGGACAGAGCCGTACGAGGCCCAGGGCGCTCCCTTGATCTCCTTGCAGGACAGGTCGATGGAGACAAGGGAACTGCTGCCCCTTGTGTCCAGACAGGGATAAAGACACGGCTGAACTGATATGCAGTCAGATGAAAACTGGGGCAGGAGAATGACTGGCAGAGATTACTGCCACTATAGAATTCAGGGGAATGCAGAGACTGAAGAAAAAATTTCTATTCCCTGCTGCACCCTAGGAGCAGCTGTGTGACATGTTGCTCACTCTGCACAGATTTCCCAGTGCCTGTGCAGTGTTTCGGGAAGATCTGGCATGGAAGAAGGAGGGAATAGAAGAGTTTAGTTGAAATGTGATTCTGACAAAGGTTTAAAATGAACTAACTTGCTAATTATCTTGTAATTGCATTTTTTTTCTTCTTTGAAATCAAAAAGAATGGGATATATCTACAGCAAAGTAGATTGACCTTGTTCTAACATAAGAATTTTAGTGTAGCCTAGCTTCCTAAACAAATAGCAAATATTAATTATTTGCACTAAATTGTTTTCCTTTGTGCACATCAAATTCCTATGGAAACAACCAATGAGAGTCAAAGGTACTCTTATGAAAAGCTAACTTTTTTTTCAGTAGGACTTTCATGGACACACCTTGTTAGTTTTTCAGGTGCTGATTTAGTTTTTATTTGTTGCTGTCACTTGACTAACAGTACTGCAATTTCAGCTGCACAAAGTCAGCTGTGGTGTCACAAACGTAGATTCTTTATGCAGCACTGTAATATTACCATCAGCTTGAAAAGATTATGTGAGGAGGTACGTAACAGGCAGTGCTGATGGATGGGATAGCTCCAGCAAGCTGCGTTGTTTTGTCCAAATCTAAATAGCACATCTGATTCTGTTGACTTAGCTGAAATGTTTGATGGAAACAAGTTTATACAAACCAGTCTGACTCTCTTATATTTTGACTAAGTAAGTATTTGATATGGTAAACATTTCATTTTAAATTTCATCCATTCAGGCTTTTATGGGATATTATGTTGGTATTTTGTGAATTCAATTATTTTTCAGATATTCTGTATCTCATTTCCATATCTTTCAGCTGAAATACTTTGGTATTTCCATTTTGCAGTAAATCTAGATTTTGTGCTCCTATTTGAAATTAAATATCAGGATTTTCCATAGTTTAGCTGTGCCAGCCAACTGCAATAGTATGTTTCAGGCTCTTATTCAGCAAGACATTTAAGTAAGCAACTGGCTTTAGGCATGAGTTGTCCATTCGTTTGTTGCCTTATTTTTTCCTTCATTTATTTTTTTGCTCACGCTCCATGTTATGAACGGACTTAAAATGTCTTGCTGCCTTAGCACATTTTAATGAATGGCCATATTGCAATCACTATCTTTATAAGATTAATCAAATTCAATCTGTGATACAGTATCTGGAATCAAAAAAACAAAAAACAAAAAGCCAAAAATTGTTCTGGACTTTTTAGTTTCTGGCAACTAAGGTTGCTAGAGCTGTAACATTGAGAACTTCTTCAAGATACTAAAAATTATAAAATCTAAGTCCTTGTAAAACTATGTATATTTAGTCATTTGTACAGTGGAAATTAAACTCACAAAAAAAAACCCCTAAAACCAGAAAACGAGCCAGAGAACAGCCTCTTAATGAAACGTTAATTTTATTTCTTCATATTCAAAAGAAAATACATACAAGGTCAATCCAGTTAAAGTATATTCTAATTATACCATTAACCCCAGACCAGAAGGATGATTTTAATAAGCTAGACTGTCACTTCTGTTTCTCAGTTTGTATAATCCAGTCTCTTTTGATCAGGGACTGTTAATTATGTTGAATTGGTGGTGATTCTGACTTACGGATCATAACCCAGTAAGAATTAAGCAGGCAACATCAAACCCATTTTTACATATATTTAATGAAATTACTGGTGAATATTTGTCAGATTTCAGGACTTCATTCCTTTCAGGCCTTGAGGAATTGACAAGGTAAGAAGTTAAAAGGTATGTAGATTCCAGTTTCTCCTTGTACATAACAGGGAAAAGGGGAGGGTGAAAGAGAGAATCTAACACATGCAAATATGTTGTCAGTAAAATACACAAACAAAATTAAGCCTTACATTTGTTTGCAGATCATTTTCATCTGGGATACTTTAGTAAATCAAATCACAGCAGGGAGACAGTTCCAGTGACTGATGAACTTCATTATGCCTCTGAGGAGTTACCATAGCAAAAAAACTCAGCTAGCAATTTACAAAGATCTGATGTACAATACAGCAGTGCCAGTCGCAGAGTTATTTTTCTTTTTCATTATGCAGTGGTTCATATTTCAGTTTAGAGCAAACACGAGCAAAATGAACAACTTCTTTTTATAACACAGCTGGACAGTGGAGTGTTACTCAGGAGTGTATTAATGTAACTATGCATGAACAGATATCCAAATATTGGCAAACATCTATCGGTGTATTTTCTTAATGTCACACTACAAGTAAAGTTTATTTATAAGGGCTGAACTGATGAAATGTAACTCTACCAATACACAGGTCATGAATGATTACACAGTCTTACAACCAGGGCAGGTATCCGCTTCATATTTTGCTGTAGCTTCATTGTCTTCTGATGTTCAGCAGCTTGCTGTCTAAAGTAACCACAAGTCAGGGAGATTTGTGGGTCAGGAAGGGATGTGTGTGTGAATTTTTCATAATGCATTTTCATAATGATATTGTGAAGGTTTCCTTTAATGGAAGATCAAAGGGGCTTTCATCTAACAGAGTTAGGGCTCAGTTTGTTTAAAAAGAGAAAACTTCATTCAAGTAGAGGAGAAAATAGAAGGTTTTCATTGTAATATCAAGTGTCTAAAGATTTTATTTTTAACCGTCAAGAAAAATTGACAAGCAAGTGACAAGTCATATATATACAGTCTAATTGCATCTTCCCTGGAGCTCAAAGTGAAAATCAGATTTAGCATCTCTATTGCATGATGGAAAAAAAATAAAATCACCCTGTCAAAAAGATGCAGAGTCAACCCATGCCCCTAAATTCTAGGAGATACCCAAGATATTAGCACCATAAAATTACATTTGCTGCAAGCTAACATCTCTTAGGCTACTGCTCTCTGCTGATTTCCTCCCTCTCTCACTGACTTTCATGTTTCTTCTTGCTGTGTTTATTTCTATTACTCTAACCCCTTCCTCACTTTTTTTCTCCTTTCACCTTACTGTTGCACGTTATTCGAGTATAAAGGAGACAAGTTTTCCACTGCACTGCATCAATTTTGATGCCTCTGCTAAGTTTTGCTCAATAATTATCTGATACTTTAATGTGTAAAGTACCTATACGGTTTTAAAGAATTGCCCTTTGAAAGATAGGTAAGTTTTAACACACACATTCAATTAATACAAAACAGCCAGTAGGCAGTACTCAACAATGAACAGCATAATCCCTATCCGCTCTAAATCACCTATAATTAGGAGCTGGTGCTGGTGCAAAATGCAAATGATTAGTTAACGCCACAGGGAAGCAGGGAGGCACTCCCTTCACTATCCAGTACCACTGGATATAAAAAGGCAGATTCATGTGAAGACTGTAATGGGCCTGGGTGTCTCCCCAACCAATTCTTCACCTTCATGCTAGCATGCCCATGAAGACATGCTATAGAAGGTGTTCATTCTGTTCCTGGGCTTCACCAAACTCAACAAAACAATATGTTGCTCTTCAGGTTACTATGCTCTGCTAGTCCAGAACTCCACATAATTGTTGCATGTTGTGATATAAATGAAAGCAAACCTTCATTAAAATTAGAAGGCTTAGTCTTGAGCAAGAATTAACATGCAGGGCATTGCGTGTAAACTGAAGACAGCGAGGGTTTCTGCCAGAAACGTTTCAGATTATAATTTCTTCATCTAGGAAATTAAGATGATGATATTTACCCCTCTTACAAGATGAGCTGAGAGTTTAAAACTTATTCATGCCTCATAAACTTTGTAATATATTTTGATGAAAGATAGTTCGTTACAGAAGTGAAAAGTATTGATGGATTGGATTTTTATTAAACCTGCATTGTTCTATTTTGGTTTTAAGACTACTACTGCATTTCCAAGGTGCCCAACACAGAGAAAATTGAATGCTGAAAATTGACCTGTGTTTAATATTGTTGTATTTTTCATTTCCTCCTCTTACTGCCTTGTTAGTAGCAATGAACTTTAATTAAAGCACACATCTATTTAAAAGTTCCTTTATAATCTATCCCATATGACTTAAGTACTCCAGTATGTTTTCAAATGTACTCAAACAATATACCTGTTAATATACAAAAAATGAAGGCTTAGCTACTCCACCCTTAATGTTGCGTCCACTTCCTCTAAGACTACTTTATTGGTTCATGGCAAGTGTAAATTGTGAAGTCCATGACGCTGATTCTTATCTTGCTAACTTTACACTGATACAAGTTAAGATAGAGTCTGCATGCACATGAGCTGCTTTTAAGCCATTTCTATATGCAGTTTAGAGAAGGTAAATGTGACCTCTGTTAAATAGGTCTGGATGCATGGGAGAAAAAAGGGCTGCTGAATCACCCCCTTGTTATACAGCCAAAAAGATGCGCCACACTGCATTAGAAAATATTAAAGGTGGAAGGAGACCACGTACATCTTCTTAGTGCTCTTCTTGCAGTAAACTGTTCCATAGCAGAAATAGGCACAAACGTTAGTTACTGGAGTGGATAGGGTGTAATTCAAGATGCAAGGGCCATGCAAACACTGTTACACATACCTAGATATGCTCAAGTGTGAGAGATCATTTACCATCTACAATTCTCCATATTTAAGCATACCTGAACAATTTCATTGTTACAAGTGATTTTTTGTATACTGACATGAAAAAAGCAAAATTAAAGCTGTAAAAAAAATTACTCACAAGCTGAAATAGTCTATGCTTACTTGACAGGGTTCTTGGCAGCATCTGGATCCTGAGCAGTCACTGTTCCTATTACAGTGTTTATTGGAACATCTTCCTTCACTTCCATTATATATGCTGGTCTGCTGAACACAGGCGGTTCATCTACATCCTCCACCTGAATTCTGACTGTAGCTGAGTCCTTGAATGGCCCCAGGTAGAGGAATCGAGGATCCACATGAATATTGCTAGCTTCCACTCTCAGTATATACAGGTTTTTACTTTCAAAATCCAATGCCTGGGAAGAGGAGCGAAAAAAGAAAATAAAGAAAAAAATTTGGGAAGTCTGTGGGCATTGCTGTGGCCTGCAGTCAGACGACCCAAATGAATAGGGGGATGTCATGGAGAAGCCTTTGTTAGATAACATAAGCCTGAACTGGAATTACAATGCCAGCAGAAAGGAGAAAGACAGGGCTCTATGATATGTTATAAAAAGAAACCAACACACTTTTTCAGGGAATTCTACGCCTGGCACTCCTAAACAGCAATTAACCTCTCATTCTCAAATGGCCTTAACTCTTCATGCCTTAGATTCTGTCATTTTTGGCATTTTGATGTTTTCTGGTATATTCCTTGCCCCTAAGCACCACATACTAAAGGGGGGGAAGATTTTCTAGGAGCTGCTTGTTTAAATATTGGCATTCCATCACTGAAGCAAAGGACTCTGACATCTGTGTGACGTCTAGTGTCTGGACATCCAGAACCACCCACCAAGCCAGACATGATTTTGTGATAGGCTATGACTGTATCACACTCTATTAAATAAAGTATGAAGCAGCAGCACTTAGCAACTCTCTGTTA
The DNA here is from genome assembly GCA_026283785.1 of Coracopsis vasa. Taxonomy (NCBI): domain Eukaryota; kingdom Metazoa; phylum Chordata; class Aves; order Psittaciformes; family Psittacidae; genus Coracopsis; species Coracopsis vasa. The sequence goes on from JANHGB010047437.1 coordinate 75,337, forward strand.
AATGTGGAGATAGAGTAGTTGTCCTGTTTTTCCATTAGGATGTGGAAGATTCACAGCTTCTGTCAGCAATGGGCAGAAATGCAAATGGAGTTAGACTGATATAATAATCAGCCCCTGGAAGGCATCTCCTAAAAAACAAGTAATGACAGGTGTCGTACTGATATCAACAAGCAAGTGCATGTTCAGAAAATCTATACAATATCTATCTAGAGATGACTGAACTTGAACTGATGTAGGATGATATCTGTAACCTTATCAAGCTTTCCTGATAGCCCACTGTAAACAATATTTGTCAAACCTTTTCTGACAGCCAATGTGCAATCTCGTAGATGATGTCCAGTATAATCTGGTAAGGCGTCAGATGCTTTCTAAAACAAAAGCATGCTGATGGATTTATTAATTACATTTTTACAAAATTTGAGTCAAAATAAATTAGTCTATGTACTTTAATACATTATAACTATACAATTCAAGACCTTCTGATAATGCAAAATAGGCAATGTGATACTGATTATTTCTGTGGTCTTAATACAGTGCCTTCTAGTAAGTGAGCAAATCCTGCAAACATCACAGAGAAAAAATCACAGTTGGATAGTCTTGCCTCCTTGAGTTACTCTGTGGATATGTTCTGACTGTAGAATTTTTTTCTCAGCCGCATTCCACTCCCTAGATTATTTACTTGCTCATGGCCTTCAAAGTATGTGAACTGGTCTAGTAAAGGAGGATATAAAAGGAAGGACCCCATTTGCTTCTATAACAGAAAATTTACATAGGTAATGTAGAGATTTCTTATCGATAAAATTCAAGTTAATAAACAACACATGTTGCACTAAAAATGGAAACCAAATATGTGCTAGATAAAGTTTTGATTGGTATTTCAGAGGCTGGGATTAAGTGTGCTAAGATGTGTACCTTTTTGACACTTATAATTCCTTCCTGTGTGTCCTTGTCTGTGGCAATCCCAAACATGTCATATCCATCCCCCTCAGTGATGCTGTATTCAATCTCTGCATTTTCATCCACATCAGCATCATTAGCTTTTATCCTGCCAACTGGTGAGTCAGGTGGTGTAGACTCAGGAACTCTGAATTGGTATGTACCTAGAGCAGAGGGAGAAGGAAATTTTGTCAGTCAGTCTCATGGTACTTTGGACACCATCTCTCAGCCCACTCTCCATGCTGGGCATGCACAGATGAGTTCATGAGTTCACTGTCATTTCCAGGCCTTCCTGGGGCAACAAGCCTTCAGCTTCTGTCTTACTTTCATGCAGATAAAAGTAACTTTTTTTTTCTATCTATCTATCTATCTATTTTCTAAAAGTAACCTTTTTTTTCCTATTTTCTAAAAGTAACTTTTTTTCCTATTTTCTACTATGAAGGGTAGGAATTTTGTTTTCTTACAAACATGTATCTTTATCAACATATGCTCCATTCTAGACGTTATCAGTGTCTCTGTTGGCCCTATCAAAACTGTATCCAAAAGATGTCTTGAGGCCAAAAGACAAATATTAAGAACTGCCAGAGGCTAATGCAACTTAGTAACACTAAAACCAAATCCAGTGCAAATGCCTATTAATAATGTGCTACATTGAATTCTCCTCTGAAAAACCTCTACTCGGGGAATGTTGGCATTATGAAGCTGTATCTTTGGCTTTTATATTGAAGACATTTATGTCCAGAGATGTATAATTAACTCACTGGGGGCAGAGTGCTATATTTTCTCTAAAGTTGCTCTAATTTAAATGGAAACACTTTGCCCACAGCTAAGAGCAGACTTTGAACTTAAATGACAAGTTGCTTCCAATAACTTTCCCAGTGACTTAACCTCCAAAGCTTGCTGATTTGTCTGATAATATCTGCAATTATTTTGTCTAACAGCTGCTCTTGACTTTGACACACACTGACACTGTGATATACACACATTACAGACAGAGCAGCGGTTAGACAAAGCAAAAAAAGAGAGAAAGAAAGAAAGAAGGAAACAGAGAAAGAGGAAAGAAGGAAAGAGAGGGAAACAGAAAGTTGATGAAAGCTGTATCACTTTGAATCACTTATGACCATGAATGGCCATTAGTAGAAATTAGTTTCCAAGAGATCTTGCTCAACAGATTCCTTTAAATGTCACACAGATATATACCAAATTATCTGAGATAGGGGATGGAAAATAGGTAGAAATATCTGGTACATTTATGTAAGTGCCTTTGTTTCTGTATGCAAAGAATATAGGAAAACCCATTGAAGCAAGTGCTTCCTGGATGAAAATATTAATTTTAATAGAATTGATCTTGGGATCATTTTACATACTTAAAGAAGTATGTTTAAAGCTTAAATATGTTAGATTAGAACAGACATCTTCAAACAAACACAAAGTCTAATAGACATAATATTGAACAAGAAATATAGATTATATGAGTCAAAGCTATTTAATAGGTAGGAAAAATAGAAGTTGTTTCTGCACATTAATTCATCTCTCAGTCTACTGCAACTGGAGTAAAAAGATGAGATTTTTTTCCCACTTATTGCAATTAGCCTTAGCATGATGCTATTGCTTGCTTGTGTGTTCTCTTTTTCTCTCTTAATGGAAGTTTTATACTCGGTAAGATCAGAAAAACAGAAACATCATCTGAGATGAAAAAAACCAAACCAAACCAAACCAATTTTTGTCCATTTTAATGTAAAGACATAGAACGTAAATGTTCCATACTCTGGGGGAAGCGAGGTGGATTGTCGTTTACGTCAGTCAGTGTAATGTTCACGGTGGTGGTTCCTGATAATCCACCCATCTGGCCTCCCATATCCTTAGCCTGGATGACCACTTGGTATTGCTCCCTGTTTTCACGGTCCATGTTTAGCAAAGCAGTTCGAATAATACCTGAAAATATAAAAATAAAAGAGGGGAAGCTCACAAATAAGGTCCTGACTTTGATGGAAATTCTTATTAAAAAATACCCACAGTCTAAAGAACAAAACAATTTCTGTGTAATAAGTAAAATGTGCCCTGTACAAATATTTACTGCTATGAGACGGCTCATTAAATTACAGACTTTTCATATCATATTTCAGGCTGCTGCCTACGTGACAGATACAATATTAGTGGCATCCCCAGAAACATGTTCTACTTATTTGTGAGCAGTGTTATTGTACGTAACTATTTATCCCCTTTCAGTTCCATGCTAAAAGTCTCTCACTGAACTGGATAAAGGCTCTTTGTTCATTACAATGTGCTCCATCTTTACTCTCCTGTTCTGTCAATATTCTTATTTTGACAGAGGTGGTAAGGAAAAAAAAACCACCTAACTTCAGCAAGACATCATTAAAGAAGCAGTACAACAACATTACATGGGCAAAGAGGAATTAATTAAGAAAATTATGAGCATCCAAGCATGCCTGAGTATGTATATTTCTACTTACACATTGATTGAAATTATTTTGCCAGTCACTTTCTTCTTCAAAGGTACAAATCCCAATTATGAGGCCAACCTTTACTGAAATTCTTACTGAATATTTACCATGAAGAAAAATGTTTGCATTCCTACTGGGTCTCTTAAGGGTAAGAACTGACTGCTTTGTAGGCAAAAGGGATGAAATTCAACACTGAAATTCATGGCAAAATTCATAGCAGATTTGACAGAGACTTATTTCACTCTAGGAGTTTTGCAATTGATTTCCATGGCAGCAAGATCAAGCCTGTGGTTTACCTTGCTTCCTCTCTGTGTCCCATACAACCTTCTTGGTAGATTATTACGAGTGAACTCCCAGCTACATTATCCTTATTATAACTCTAGATGGAAGAGCACATAGCATATTGTCCAAGTCAGAATGAGTGCATCAGTGCAAAAATCCTTGCCTGTATTATCTAATACCATATGCTCGAAGGGAAGTTCCCTTTGATATTGCCTCTCCCTCTTTTCAGAATTATGTACATTTTTTTCACCTCAAGTTTTAATTTGGGACATCTAATCTCTCCCTCCTTTTCCATGCCTGAGTCTCTAAGATTTATTTAAGAAACAATGTTAAATTAATGACCCAGATTAATTATCTGGGACAATCCATTCCTTTCTTGTAAGGGTGCTGAGGAGAAATGATTTCTCTAGCTTCCAGCAGCCTATCACAGTGGATTTTCCCATTTAAGGAGTTCCTTGAGATCTTTTGTTTCTTCTTGGAGAATTTTGTTATAAATCTTGGGAATTTCTATGTAGTCAGATAGTCAATGATACAGCAGTTAGACAGAATTCATATGTTTTACATGCACAGGTTCCAAAGCTATCAGTTAATCAGCCCATAAAAAATTCCAGTCACTATGTATAATTTAAACATCTTCCAAAAACAGAACTCAAGTTTGGGATTCTATTTGTGATCTAGTGTAGCGCAACAGCCAATTTTACCTCTTCTATCATTATTCTTAATTAAGATTTCTTTTATAAAATTAGCATTAAAGTGATGTGCTGCAGATGCACAGAAATTATAATTACTTTAAATAAGTTTTGAAGAAGCAGAAGTAGAAAAAAAACAACCTGAACAAACCCTCAATCTTAATTTAGCCATTATGAAGATCTATGACGATTAAGCACTTTTTTCCACACCCACCTGTTTCTCGTTTTTGTCTAAAAGCCAACCTATTTAGTTTAATTTAAGCATCCACAGTAGTCTCTGTACTTACTGCTTGTTAAAAATTATTGCAAGCTGATTCACATCCAGTACTAATTGTATTTATTAGACTTTCCTGGTAAAATTAAAATAAAGTAGGTGTCACGTTTACAGAGGTATCGCTCTATTAAGTTTGTCAGGTTTTGCACTAAGATGTAATCTCTCTGAAGTGTTTGTCCAATATGTTCTAGCTTGGCTTAGCATGTCATTTTGAATTACAGACATTGTCAAAGAATGACAGATAAGGTCCCCTGACCTGTCTCGGATTCAACAGAGAAATATGGTTGTCCCTGGAGAATGCTGTAGACAACTTTAGCACTGTTTCCATATGTAGGATCATCGGCATCAGTTGCAGTGACTTGCACAACAAAGGTACCTGCAATGATAAATTTAAAAAAAAAAAAATTTAAAAAAATGAACAAAAATAAACTTTTCTTTTTTTCTTTTTTCTTTTTTTTTTCAAGACAGTTGATGATGTAGAAATACACATAGCTCGGGTTCAGGTCAAACTTGTGGCAAAAAGTTAGAGATATTCTTATTTTGTAGAAATTTCTCTGTTTATAAAGGTGATAGATTCAAACCCAAGATGATAGTTGACTTATTCTCAGTTCATTAAAATACAGAGTTATTGATTGGATATGTAGTTCCTTCATCATATTTCTCATAAAGAAACCAGAAGTGCACCTTTCCCCAGGTAGCGAAGGCATTCAGAATTTCAGTCTAGGTCAAGAATATACTTTGGTAAACTTACTCATGCTTGTCAGGTATTTGACATAGAAATGTAAACCTGTTTTTTCATGTGTCTTGTAGAGAAAGAAATGGTGTTGAAACCTAGGCAAAGTGTTAACAACCATTAAAAAATGAGCTTAGGTCTTGGCATTTAAAACAGATTTGTGAATAAAATATTCACATATTAAAATATGAATATTACGTTCTCTCTCCACTAGATGAGATTTTATCCATGTGACAAGTCTCATGAATGAGAGGAGAGAGTATGCCCCAAAGTCTTTATTTTCATATTGCCTGAGCTTTATTTTAATCTCATTTTTGATCATGATTAATTAATACTTCTCTCCCTGGATATTATTTCAGATTAGAAATGTGCTTCTTGCAGCTTAACCATCCATCGCTCTCTGATAAAGAAATCAAAATGACCTCCATAAGAATCAGAAACAAAGAATCAAACCCCATCAACTTCTCTGGAAAAGACCCAATATTAAAATTGCATTTCAAGAAAGCTATTTATTTTTGATTGATTTCTACAGCTTGATACATTTTAAATCAATAAAAAGATTTCAATGGACTTCAGTGGACTTTGGAGCTCTTTTATTTTGCATTAAAAGAGCAACAAAGGTCATAAGAAGTTAGTGGCATATATTAGAATCAGTGGTGAGCTGACTCATGTGACAGTTTTCGCTCCTGAAGTGTGTACAACCACTTCTGCTTCCGTCTTTTTCAATTTTTTTATCTTCCTGAAATAAAGAATTGTTGCTGAACTGATCTAGGGGTGATATGGACACAAGTGACTGTGGAATAGCATATTATTACACTGCTACTAAGTAATGTTAACAAAGCATACTAAAGTCACACAGAACTTAGCTCAGATCACTTTCACTGTAGCTAAACTCGATTGTATGAACTTGTATTTTTTGTGGTATGTCAGAGGGAGTGGGTTTCACTCAGCTGACATGTCTGATTCCAGCAAACTTTTGTCACTACAGCAGATGTCTGTATTCAGTGCCTGTAAACTTTAGCCCTTCATTAACTCCCCAGAAAGCATCCAGACCACACACTGAAATAAATTATTAGTTAGCACCTACCAACGTCTGACATTTCAGGAATGCTGGCATTGTAAACATCCTTTGTAAACATTGGTTCATTGTCATTGATATCATGGATCTTAATGATGAACTCAGATTCTGGTTCCACTGGTCTTCCAGTCCTTCTGTTTACAGCCTGGGCACGGAGTATGTATACAGGCTTTTCTTCCCTGTCTAGTCTCTTTGTAGCCTGGATGTCACCAGTATTCTCATTGATAATGAAGAGGTCTCCTGCTCCATCTCCAGAAAGGATGTACTTAAGTGATCCATCTCCTTTATCCTGGTCTGAGTGCAGCTGGTGGTGAAACGGGAATAAATTAAAAAAAAATTAAAAAAAAAAGAAAGGAAAATAAATACTAGGAAACAATTTTAGATACTTTTACTGATATCATGATACATGCTTTACTATTATTAATACCCAGACAAAAGTCTGTACCCTGCTTTTGGGAAATGAGATGATACCACAGTAGTAGTGAATTGATAAGAGTTGTGTCTTGATGTCAGAATTGAAATGGGCCACAGTATTATAAGAAATTGACCGAGGAAAACCCATGAATTGAAGGGGCAGATCACTTTCCCAAGCTAAGCATACATTGATCAGATCTAAATGCTAGCTACGTAGGTGGAATCCTAGGAATACATAGGAGGAAGAGATCCTACAGTGAGAAAATAGTGGATTTGGAAATTGCAGTAAGCAAAAAATTAAAAATTGGCCAGGTCAGCCACTTTTTGAGTTTAAATTCTGGGTGCTCAGCTCTTACACCCCATGGAGATTATGTAATAGAGTTCACAACATAACAACATATTAAATACGTACACATATAGCAGATAAATACATGCATTCACAGATGTGGCAGAGTAAGAACAGAGGCAGGCAAGCATACTAGCTCACTACAGCACTGGCAGTTGTATTATCCAAAGAGAGAAGGACCAAGCTGAAACATGATGGGGGCAGGGGAAGAAGGCAATGATGGTAATTAGCATACAAAGCATGAGCTGCCCAAACTGTCATCTTTTTTCCCCAGGAGATTTCTGTCTCTTGAAATGCTGCCTAGCACACACACAAGGTATGAATCATTAAATCATACTCTCCTGGCTGTTCCTTTGATAAAGGCTTATTTATCCCCTGGCCTTAAAATCAAGGCTAATCAATTACACTTTCTTTTGTTGTTACTTTAGACAAAATAAAAATTTAAAAAATGAAACATTTAAATGGCTTCTAAAGTCAGGGCACAGGTAATAAAATTTATGGGGGAAAAAAGAATCTATTAGGTAGCAGGTGCCTATAAATTGTTGATTTCACAGAAAAGACATGTTAATGAGTGAGGGAAACTGGACTTTCTTATCCAGCTCTTTGCTTCTCTTTGCTTGCGTACAAGTTAGGAAAAAAAATACCTAGTCGGCTGCATGGCAAAGTACTTAGCATTCTTGGATGGCATACTTTGTAAAAGCAAAAGATTTGTAGGCTGAATGAATATAGAAAATCTTCACACAGACTTTACCTGTGGCTGGCTATGCCTTTACCATGCTGGAAGGGCAGCCTCCAGCAAGACCAATGTCATCAATGTTTTGGGCTTCCTCCAGCTTCCTGACAAGATCAGTGTTATGCTGGCAGCCCACTGACACCCACTTAGTGGCACAGTGTGCTTATGTCTATGGTCTCTGAAGGAAGCATGCTCCATGCAACAAGTCTGCCTTGAAGAGCAAAACCCTTTGTCACCACACATACCAGAAGTGTCCAATAATACAAAATATCAGAACTGTAGCATGGTTAATCATAAGCAGACATGCTGAGGCACTCTTCTTAATTTTCTCCCTCAGGGAGAAATGAGCATTCCATGTAATTTTGCACAGAGCCCTTTCTCTTGATAATAAGAATGCCAATAAGGAGCTTGTATGCAGCATTTTGCATAAGCTGATTTCAAAACCATTCACAAAAGCAGTCAACACCACTTGCTCTGTTTCTTGGATAACGAAGCATAGAAACTTGAAGTTTCCCAGAAGGCTAGTCTTGGAATTTGAAATAGAATTCATGCCTCCTGTGTCCAATTCAGTTGGCCAAACACTCTGTCATAGTGCTTAGAGGAATTACACAATTTACTAGATACAGCCTCAGACTCTGACAAGTATCCATTAGACCTGCTTGTTAAGAAGTCAGAGGAGTAGACTACCGTGGGAAGTAATTTCAATAGGTTATTTAAGTATAATTTCCCTCAAAAGTAACCTGCAACAAAAAAGGTGGTAAAAGAATTTTGTCTTTGAAACTGTGTATTTTTTATGATTGTTTCATATCAAAAATTCAACTTTTGTTTGCCTTTAAAGCCTCTTTAACTTTGTATGGATCATACTGGGACAAAAACAGCCCTCAGTAAGAGACTACCATTAATTCATATGAATTATGGAATACTGCTGTTGTGAGACTTGTTTCAGGCTGAACTCCCAAACTCATCTTTATCATCATTTTAATTAAACCTGGTTTCAATGAACAAGGTAGCAAAAAAGGTCAAGCTAGAAGAGGTGTTGGAACCACTGGGAATTGTCTTCCGTAATATCCTTTACCTAGCCCAGGTCACCAACAGAGGTAAAAATGGAAACTTGTGTGATTTTTCCAAGTCAATTTTTTATGAAATTTCTACTCCCCTCCACAATTAATCCACCTGTGTAAGATCGACTGTGACTTTAGATATCATGACAAAGTATATCTCAGTGTAATGACTCATCAATAATGAGAATGAGGTGATCTTCATCAAATTTCTCTCTATAGCCCTTTAGCAAAAGCACTAACATTTGAAAATAAATGTTCTCTATGGCAAAATCCTTTCCAACTTCAATACCTTTAGTTTTACAGCTTTCCTAAGACATAAAAGAACAAACCAAGTTCTCAGTAGGCCAGGCTGTATATGGATTATTTACTGTGAAAGGAGGGTCACGTCCTATGTACCAGTGTATATTATGTAGAGCTAAGGCTGGCTGAGTGCCTTCACTTCAAACCAACTGGGAGCTTATAGGGTGTCACCACGTGAGGCCTCAAGAACCTGGTTTACAAAGGGTCTGAAAAAGTATGATTACAATCTCTTTGATTTCAGTAAACTAGGACAGCTCTTTAACTGCGCGTCATAGGGTTTCTGTGGGATAGACCTACATTACAACATCAACTACTTACTTAATAACTATGCCAAAATATTTTGGAGTTTGTTCCCTTATTTTCAGGAAAAAAATGCTTTTATATTAGAAAAAACAAGCAGATTTCTAGGAAAGTTTCTCATAGATGATATATCAGTAGCATTCACATGTGAGGAAAATATCCCCCCAAATTATTTATTATTTTAGATTGCATTACCTGTCCTTGACTGACTGATAGAAGCATTTTATCCAGGCAAAGATAATAATCTGTTCTATTTTTTATTAAGTGTCAGTTTAACTTAGAAGCAGCATTTTGTCTGTGTGACCTATAGGAAGGGGGAAATTTCTATTACAGCTCTGTTCAAAAAAAAAAAAAAAAGAAAAAAAGGAATAAAATTAAAGGAGAAACAAATGGTACAAGTTGAGGCCAAAAGAAGGGCCTGGAGGTGAAATGCACTTATAATACAGTTGATAGTTTGTATAGAAAACTTAACATCACAGTTAGGTTATGAGGATGAAATGAGTAGCAATAACAACTACCCAAATTCCTTTTAAGTTGTTTTGCACTACTCAGACCTCTTTGCAAAGAAAGTTTGCTGTGATGAGGTATGCATATAAATTAAACTGCAGATGTTTCTAGCAGGACCAATCCCTGTTAATGCAAGATTATAGCTTCACTCTGTGTGCTAACCTGTGTTGCAAAAGGTTGTCCATTATCCTCTGCATAAAGCTGGTTAGATAGATGGGCCATGGCAGATAGCCATGAGACAGAATAAAACATCTGTGACATGGTGCTCATGTCATATGGGCTGTATCGTATTACTATTCCTCAAGACAAATTTACTTCATTCAAAGGTTTTTAGGACTTGATGTAAAGGTAAGGTGTTTTATTTCCTTATGAACTCAGTGTTACTCAATGTCATTCACTTAAATTGGTGGCTAAACTGAGCAATATCCCAAAGGTAAGCAAAACTGTGAAGAAGTAAGTCTATGCAATAAAAAGTAAATGCATCAGCAATTGTGCTGTATTAATATTATAGTAAATGGATTCATTCAGAATCTAATCTGGACAATTCTGTGAAATCACCCATCAATCACAGGCTAAGGCTGAGGATGAAAGGCAAATTAAAGATTTTACTATGCCCTAGGCATATTTTTACTCGTTTTACTTTAATACCACTGTTAAGTGAACCATCTGATTTACGTTTAATGACTTACAGTCAGATAAAAACTGTCCAGCCTCTGTCTTTCTTTTGCCCCTCCCAAATTTCCTGGCCCAAAACATTCAAATATGTCTGCCTGGAACAAGGAAGGCTTCTTCATGCCTCCAGGAAAAGGCATTTAAAGTGCATTCAGGACTGAAGCATTAGCTGCCTGTACTGGGCATTCTGCTTGTTGTCAGTACATAATTGCTTTAAAAAGAGAGCTGGTTTTCAAGGTGCTTTTATGGTTTAAGTTGGATTTTTTTTTGTTTGTTTGTTTGGTTTTGTTTTACAAATTAGCCACAATCTGGAGTAGCCTTATTCTTCACAGTGTCTCTGGCAGAGCCCTACAGAACTCCCAAGGGCAATGGCAATAGGGCATCTTCAGCATGACAAAAAGGAAAAGGGAAGTGAAAGCAGTGCTTAAAGTATTTGTACCATAAGACTTTTCTTTTTAAGATTTTTTTTTATTATTTCCAGGGTGGATATATTTTTAGCATTTGTATTCATCTCCAATAGATAGTACTGCTTCTTTTTAAAACAAAATTCCAGGAAAATTTTTGCTCCATTTAGTGACTCTGTGCTAAAAAGAAAATGGCATTGGTTTTGCACATTAGGTAATAAGTGTTTATGTAAATTTTGCTGAAGTTTAAGCAAAAACTTCTTCCTAGTGCACAAAAAATAACCCCAAAACACTATATATGTGTCCCATATACCTACATATACACACACTAGATCATGTATCATCAGGGCAAATACCTACACAAATCATTTATTTCAAGCCATAAAAGATCATTTTTTATAAAAAATATTTTTTTTATATACAAATATATTTGATAAGGTCCACAGGGATATCTAGCAACACCAGAAATGACAGATTTCTTATGGACATGTGTGCCATGTTCTTATGGCATCAATTATGCTAAGCTTTATGCCTAGAGAAGAAAAAGGTGCAACAGGCTCCTATTTGAAGAAAATGTTGCTCTGTTGCTCTGGTGATAAAAAAGGATCTTGTTGCCCAGATTAGATGTGATGTTCTTGTACCAGCATTATTTTTCTGTTTTAAGAACTTCCTCCCACATAAATACATTCAACCTCATCCAGCATTTAAAGATAATAATTCATATGTTTTTATTTTTCTTTGCTGGGCTACCAGCTTATATGCAGTCTTCGCTTGCAAAATAGGAACTTCTGAGTCCTCAGCTGGAATTCTGTTTACCAGCCCACTCTCCTGTTTTCAAGTCAAGTGGATTCCAAAAAGAGCCAGAGAAGAAGAGGCCAGCTATGAAGGGCTGATGATGCTAGTCATTTTTCTGTAATTGCTGCATTTCAATTGGCCTTCCTTTTGTATGAATGGACACAGGTCTTTGTTAATATGCAATGATGTTAATATTCTCCTATCTCTATTAGAACTGAGTACAAACATTTGCCATTTTCATTGTCATATCAAACTAGCTTCTTCCTGTCTAAACCACTCAGGTTTTTCTCCTTCTCCTGCTATCTCTAATTTATGACCATTCATCATGTACTAGATTTTTTTTTTTTAAAATAACTCTTATTTCATGAATATTGCATTTTTCTTCCTGTGTTTATTCCTTCAGTCATAAGATCACCCTTTTTTCCCAGTAGGATATTTTGGTCAGCTATAAAAGGTAAAATTCAGTACTGATGTTAAGAATGCAAACACTGAATCTGTAAAAAATTAAAGAAGTAGAGCACTGAAGAATTACTGAGGTTATAGCAGATTGCTATGTTTTGGGTATTGGTTTCTTTGGAGCTACTAGAAAATATAATATGTCCTATTTTTATTGTGCTTTTTTGGTCTATAAAAGCTTGCATAGCAGAACCAGAAATACTTTAAATCCTGCTACTTCAGTTGTGGAAGCATATTAATATAATAATACATTACAGATTGTGATGTATAAAAAGTCCATATCTGCAAGCTACTTTGTTTAAGAAAACTGTATCATCCCTGATTGTATGGAATCAGGTAGATTAGAGGAAAAACTCAGTAAAAATTGAAATAACAATTAATAAAAAAAAACTTGCAAAGGATATAGGAATCTGATACACGGTCTATTAAAACATAAATCGAATGTTTATTAAGATAGCTAGCTCAATGTATCACAGGCAGAGGGTAAAACAGTAATACTCCATAAAGGCCACTTTTAACCTAAGTACTGTTTTTCAGCTCTAACCCTAAGGTTTTTAGACAAAAGCAAGAAGTGAGATATAAGGAGAAAAAAAATGCTAAAATTGCACCCACTGCAAATGGGGAAAACCCCTACATGTCAGACGGAAGTGTTCAGTAACAGCAGTATCATCTGCAAAAAATAATGCCTTGTTACCAAGAGCTACACGAGGAATAAAAAAAAAAAAAAAAAAGAAAAAGAAAATTAAGAATAAACCACTAGGGTGATGTTCTTCCTCTTTCTGGAGAGCATCAAAATGTCAGAAAACTTTCTCATTCATTCTCAAAAGTAGCAGTGTCAATCTATTCCCTGTAAATGAATGACATGAATAGAAGCTAAGAACAGTTTTGTGCTGCTGAACAACTTCAGAAAATGAATGGACCATAAAGCAATAAGCATATTTTAAGATTCAGAAGTAACCAGGTACTCAAAAGGCAAACTGAGACAAATGGTAACGGTATCTGATTTAAAACCAAACAGAGCATGTGAAATGCACAATAATCAGAATCTAGTGTGCTGGAGTGAAAAAAAAAAAAAAAAAGGAGGAGTAAGAAATAGAGTATAAAGGGCAATGGAATAAGAATTTGCTTTTAGACAAGAGGCAAAATACTCTCACTTTGGAGCCTGCAGGCTGACACCCTCCAGGCAGACTGGAAGGCTCCTTTTATTCTCTTTTTTGTGAGGGCCATTATGTGAGGCAACATGGCTTGAGATAGACAGCAACAACAGTCTGGTTGATGTTGTGATCCCTGGTTTATGGAATAGGCTGTCCGAACAGTAGTCAGGAACCTGTTGCTCTATTTTAAATGTATGAAGCTAAGAATAAACACCCATACTTTGGTGACTCATACCTTTATTACACACCCTTCAAAATCACAAATGGGTTTTCTAACCTGAAGTGCAAACATGCAGCCACAGCTAATCAGCTCTGCAAAAAAATCAATTGGAAAGTGTCAATCTTTCCAACATTGCCTAGGGCCTATCAACTCTTTTCCCTCTTGAGTTCCCCAACTGCTGCTGCTCTTCACTGTGATTAAACAGGGACAATGAACAAGAGCTTTGGTCCTGCACTGCGGTACATCTGACTAGAAAGGTCCTTTATTCTATTGGCCTTTCTCTCTAGGAGCAGCTTGTTATCAGATCTTAATGAATATATAGCAAAGCTATAGGTGAAGGTGTCTCCATGTTCTCCCAAGCTGACTGCTGCTCAGCTCTTCTGTGCTAATGCAGTTTTATTTGTTCCTTTTCCTATTATCTCTACGCACAATTACTTTAGGAATTTACAAAGTTTGCCTTTACAAAGACAAACAGGTCTTTAATTTAGAAGTCACAAGAGACTGTGCTGTCAAGTCTGATCTCTATACATACGGGCCCTTGAATTTCATATTCTTTCATCAAACTTCTTGTTTTTC
>JANHGB010047438.1:0-37750 GCA_026283785.1 Coracopsis vasa
CCTGAACCCACACGAGGAACCTCACTAGCAAGACATTGATCAAGCAGAGAAAGTTATAGCAGAAACCAAAATCCTATCCCTTAAAGTCTGGGAAAGGTGAGATAATTTTATATTGAGCTGAAAGTCATCTCTTAAATCTCTTACTTTCTATCAAGGGAGAATTCCCTGGGACCAGCATAACCAGTGTGTGTGTGTTCTCTGAGTGGGGATGGTGTGTGATGCTGGGAGGAACAGAGGGTCAGTCTGTGTGTTGCTGGAGTCCTTCACTTAGAGCGCAGGAAATGAAACCTAGGATCAGGATTTAAGTGGGTGGAGCCTGAACCCTGGTTTTAAAAAGGGAATGTCTCATTTCAGCAGGTTTCTGGTAAGTTCTGTTATGATGGTGCCAGGGTTTTTCCTTTCTGCCACAGTGTGTAAGTCTCTGCTAGGGTTTAGCTGACTTGAAGTGGGCAGCTTTTCCTGTGGGAACAGGTTTGCATCTCTCTTTCTTCTTTTGAGTGGTTGTTCATGTTTTCCATCAAATGTAGGTTTTGATGTTTGCACAGTCTCATTGCAATGCTTCATGTAATGATAATCAGTGAAATTGCCAGTGTTAGAAGAATAAGCAGAAAAGGGGAAATGATGAAAATGTTTCTCTAACCTAGAGTTAAGAAGGATCTAAGCCAAGAGAAAAGTGAACTTCATAAACTTCCTCTCCTGTTGTCAGGTTTGTGGGCACACTGAAGCAGAATGCCTTGCAGGGGACTCTTCCCAGTGACACAGAAGATCTGAATGTTGAACATCTCCAATTGCTGCTGCTTATTTTTCACAATTTCTCTGAGAGGGGCCGCAGATCCATCATGATGCTCTGTATCCAGACAATTGTGGAGCTGACAGCGAACATGGATACCCAACAATCTTCTGTCCCACTCCTCGTGGCACGTCTCCTGTTGGTGTTTGACTACCTGCTCCATCAGTATTCTAAGGCCCCTGTGTACCTCTTTGAACAGGTAGGATTTGATGTCATGTCCTGGCTATTTAATTGGTCACCCAGCAGAAATGTGTAACAGGCAATTACCTGATGTGTTCTGGTCTCTTCATGGCCTTTAGGGAGTGAATGTGGTTTAATGTTGTTACCAGCCTTTGGAATTACAATGTGTGATTAAACTACAGTTGTTGATTCCTAGCAGCGGGTTCTGCTTGAGTGTGAATTCCTAGTGTAACTCCTGTCCTAATGAATCCTGGTAAGGGCAGGATGAATGCCCCATCTTATCTTTCAAAATCTTGAGTATCTGGGTATTGAGGAAAAACCTTGTACACCATGTCCTTGCTTTAGCTTTTCACTGTTGAGGTTTTGGACACTGTTGTCATTAATGGGATGCTGGTGTTTTGTGCATGGCTTTTCCACTTGGTAGAAGCTTGACCATTGATTTTAGCTGTTCACTCCAGAATAAAAATCATCAGAGAGGACAAGAGGTGATGGGTTTTAACTTAAACAGAGGAAGTTCAGGTTAGATATAAGGAAGAAGCTCTTCCCTGTGAGGGTGGTGAGGCACTGGAACAGGTTGCCAAAGAAGTGGTAAATGCTCCATCCCTGGCAGTGTTCAAGACCAGGTTGGATGGGACTTGGAGCAAGCTGCTCTAGTGGAAGGTGTCCCTGCCTGTGGCAGGGGATTGGAACTGGATGATCTTAAGGTCCTTTCCAACCCAAACAATTCTGTGAGATGGGGTCTAGAGCTTCCCTTGGAAGCTGGGAATGATTGTGTCTTACCAACAGGGATGTGGTGTTGGTGATTGTATTTCCCCCCATCCCTAATGACAAAGATGCCATGGGTGGTTTTTTGTCTGTGTTTTTGAACTTAGGTACAATACAATTTGCTGACTCCACCCATTGGGTGGGTGAGTGGATCCCAGGACAGCAGCAGACGAACGTCTGTCCCACTCTATCACGGGTTTAAAGAAGTGGAAGAAAACTGGACCAAACACTGTTCATCAGGTGAGAAAGAAAACGTAAGGAATTTCTGATACCCAGATTTGCTTTTACAAATAAAGGAGTGCCCTGGTGTAGCTTTTCCTCCTTCTAATGGGCATAGCTATGTAATGCATGTAATAATGCAAGAAAAGTTGTATTAAAGAATACAGTAGTAGAATCTGGTAGTAGCCTTAACGTGAAAGATGGTGGAGATGGAGGAGAGAATATAACACAATACTGCCTGATTAAAACCATCACTTTGAACATTATTTTCTGTCCTCACGTTCCAGATGCAGCTCCACAGCCCAGGTTCTACTGCATCCTATCTCTAGAAGCTTCTGAAGATGATCTGAACCGTCTGGATAGCATGGTATGGGAATCTCTGTTTTAAAGACCTTTCTGTGAGCCATTATGGACCATAAAGATTTGATGAGTGCCAGAAGAAAATAGAAAGGAAAGAAGGAAAGAGCTGATGAATCAGAGACACCAGAAGTTTTTCACTAAGTGGAGAAAGGAGTAGTGGCTGGATAAGATAATATGGGTTTTCTTTATGCACCTAATTTCAGGGAAATCAGTATGCAAAATCTATGAAGATGTGTTGGACTAGTAGTAGTGCTTGTGATTCAAATGTGTGTGCTATGACAGCGCCCTATCATATCCATGTTGATTTTTCAGTGCTGCTGAAGCATCTGCACCAAAGACACATGGCATTAGAATTATTTTCCCACAATTTAGGTCCATGTTCTTCCTGGGTTTTGTTTCCTCAGTGAATTTGCTGCCAGCAAGGTTATGGGCATGCTTCGTGCATGCTCCCCTATAACCAGTTCATTGGTATTCTGACTGGGGAGAGAGATTCCTAATAGAACTAGCTTCCTGAAGTTTTATTTTGCATGGTTTTGGTTTGTGGGTGTTTTGATCACTTGAGATCTTGGCTGTGTATGAACCCAGAGCTGTGCAACTTGCAAAGCAAGGATGCTGACACATCATCTCTTGCAGGTTTGTGAGGTCCTTTTCTCTCGGACTACGAAGTATGATGAGCTTTACACAGCCCTGACTTCCTTACTTGCTGCTGGGTCACAGTTTGATACACTCAGGAGGAAAGAGAATAAAAATGTCACTGCACTGGTGAGATTATTGCTGTAACATTGTTTGTTTTCAAACTGTCAAGCAAAATGTTTAGCCAAAGTGTTTTGGACAGTGGTTGGAGTAATGAGGACCTTAAAAATCCTGTAGCTAAAGGTAATATGAAGGTAGTATAAAGGTAGTATGTAGGGTGGTGGTACATCTTATGAGTTATTAACTCAGAACATGTTTTAGGCTTGCTCTGTGTCCTGGTAATGCCAGGAGGTCTGGCTAGAATATGATGAAGCAGAGAAAAAAAATTATATAATCTTTCATTTTTCTTTTCTTCTCTTTGATGCATAATTTCGTAGAACCATAGAATGGTTTGAGTTGGAAAGCTCATCCAGTTCCAACCCCTTCCTGTGGGCAGGGATGCCTCAGACTAGACCATGTCGCCCAAAGCTGACCAGCCTGGCCTTGAGCACTGCCAGGGATGGAGCATTTACCACTTCTTTGGGCACCCTGTGCCAGGGCCTCACCACCCTAACAGGGAAGAACTTCTGCCTTATATCTAACCTGGACTTCCCCTGTTTAAGTTTAAACCCATTACCACTTATCCTGTATGACACAAACTCAACTCTGGTATGTGTTCATTATCATATGGCACATCTACAGGAGTCTGGAGTCTTTGAGGGGATCATTTCAATAGCTGTAATGGTTGAAACTGCAATCTTTCTTCCCTAATTTGTCCAACTGTTGCTTCTGTTTAGGAAGCCTGTGCACTTCAGTACTACTTCTTGATACTGTGGAGGATATTAGGGATTTTGCCTCCATCCAAAACCTACATGAATCAATTAGCCACGAACACACCAGAGATGAGTGAATGTGATATTTTACACACGCTGCGCTGGTCTTCCCGACTGCGAATCACGTCTTACGTCACGTGGATCAAGGTATAGCTCATCTTTATCGGGGTGTTTTGGGATGTTGTTGATAGTAGGAACGTCAGTGTCTTGTTTTTTCCAACCTGACTGCGTGTGGGATTCGTTACATGGGTGTGATGGTGAGAAATGGGAGCTTGTGGCCATGGTCTCTAAGGCTTTCTAGCCTCGTTATTGTTGGGAGTGGTTAATTATAGAGCACTTCTGAAGTGTGACGGGTCTATTTTTGGCATCTGTAGGATCACCTTACCAAGCAGGGCATGAAAGCTGACCATGCTGCTTCTCTGATTGAATTGGCCTCCAGCAAGTGCAGCTCAGTGAAGTATGATGTGGAGATAGCAGAGGAATACTTTGCTCGACAGGTAAAGGTGGTGTGAATCCAACTGTGTATATGGAGCTTATAGTCTTGTGGGATGAGTTGCACTTACTGTTCCATCCCTTTGTATTTTAAGATCTCTTCTTTCTGTGGTGTTGACTGCACGACTATTCTCCAGCTGCACGAAGTTCCCAGTTTACAGTCCATTTACACCCTTGATGCTGCAATTTCCAAGATTCAGGTTTCTTTAGATGAGCACTTTTCCAAGCTAGCTGCAGAGACTGATCCACACAAGTCTTCAGAGATAACCAAGAACCTCCTCCCTGCTACGCTACAACTTATTGACACTTATGCTACGTTTACCAGGTACGCTCTTGGGATCTTGTGTGCATGGGGCTTTCTTTGCATTTGGTTTGTTGTTTCCTTTGAGTTAGATGCCTTTTTATTTTATAGTCCACTATAATTACTCTTAACTTAGGTCCTCCAGAGTGTTTGTTGTTTTAAAAGAAGAGTTTAAAGTAGCTTCTCAAGCCATGTGTATGAAGTTGTTTCTAAGCATCCTTCTTGTCTGATCTTTTATGGCTTTCTTGCAAGCTTGCAAACCCAACTTTTCCTCCAAAGATGAAACCTGCTCTTACCACTCTCTAGGATAGTGCCACTTAAGGTTATTTCAATATTGAGACTGTCAGACCATCAACAGAGAGAGGGGGGTTAATTCTTACATTAAAAGTCTGAAGTCTTCCAAACTCTTATTAGAACCTATGTAGAAGAAAGCAAAAGTAACTGAGCTTTTTCTTTTGAGGGGGCACTTTTCCTGGTAAGTAGCTTAAAGAAGATAAAAGCCCAGAACTCCCTTAATGGTGAACTAAGAGCACAAAGGGTGGGGCAGAACTTCAGGAGTTTGCTTTATCTGTTGCTATATTGACACACTTAGTTCTGAAAGGCAGAGCTCATTCCTGAAATGAATCCTTTCCATCCTGAATGCAGATCTTACTTGCTACGAAGCCTCTCTGAAGAGGGCTCCACTGAGAACAAGCCCTCTGAAGAGAAGCTACGAGGTTATGCTGCTGTCCTGGCAATTGGATCCAGCCGTTGCAAGTCCAATACTCTAGGTGAGGGTACTGGATGGTTCAGATTTCCTCCTCTGTGTAGGTAAAGCTTTGTACAGTGCTGCAGACATTCAGCTTCAAAGCTGTATGCTGGCTAACATGTTCTCAACCGTGTTCAAAAGAGTGCATTATCCTGTCAGCAACAAACTGGGAAGCTTTTTCCTTTAATATCCCAACAACTGAAAAAGTTGGACAAACCTTGGAAGAGTAACTGTCCTGTGGGCTTATCTGGATTACTGAAATGCTTTTGTAACCATGTTGGTGCTCTGGTGGGAAGGGGAATTATGAAATACTGATGTGTTGAAGACTGCTGCAAGTGAGTATTTTTGCCATGTTTTCTGTGATTTTAATGAAGTGGAAGAAGCTGGGAAGCTCTTGCAAGCTTAGGGATAATTTTGACTTGTCAAAAGCATAACCCAGTGGAATTACACCTCAGTTTAGCTCCAGTTGTGTCTTCAGTAATGATCTAGTTTTAAATAGTGTTGCAGAAGCATTCCAGTTTTCAACAGGACCCACGAAATGACTCAGTGATTATGATTCTGTATTAACTGCAGGTCCAACACTTGTTCAGAACCTGCCATCAGCTGTGCAGACTTTATGTGAATCATGGAACAACATTCATACAAATGAGTTTCCAAACATTGGCTCATGGGTGAGTCCAGCTTTGTGGATGGATCTGGTGTGATCCTAACTCCATAAATCCCTGGGAATGGTGGGCAGGGTGTCCTTCTGTTAGCAATAGATGTTCTGATGTTTGTGTGTGTCTCCATCCTTAGCGCAATGCCTTTGCGAATGACACGATCCCAGCAGAAAGCTACATCAGTGCAGTTCAGGCTGCCCACCTCGGTACTCTCTGCAGCCAAAGTCTACCTCTTGCAGCTTCCCTAAAGCACACCCTTCTCTCCCTGGTCAGGCTCACTGGAGATCTCATTGTGTAAGTGATGCTTTTTAGATGACATTCTTGCTGTATCCATCTGTCTTCTCCTGGGAATGTCTGTCTTCATCAGGCCCTTCAGGTGGAGTGCTTAATGAACTGGTGCTGTGTTTGGAACTAAGTCTTTAATGGAGTTACTCTTAGTTTATAGAAGTATCATTTATTTAAAACTAAATGAATGAAAGGCAGCCTTTCTGTCTTGATTTGCTATCTCTAGGAGTCCAACTCCCTGAGAGAAACCTTTAATACTGTTTACGAAAGAGGAACTTGAAGGAACTGGGGTATAAACTGAAACAATTTGGGTCTAACAAATTCATTTGTGTTTGGTTATCATTCACTTGTGTGATGTTTTCAAAGCACAAGGGAAAAATGAAATGAAAGGATTTATTTCCAAGGACTTACTCTAAGGTATTCTGAAACAGAAAAATAGTTGTTGACACTGCAGATGAGTCCAAAACTATAGTAAGTGGTAGAGTGAATGTCTAGGAAAATGGTGTACCTGTTCATATGCAGAAGAAATGTGTAGAGTTTTCCAAATGAGGACTGTGTGTTTATCCCACCTTTCTAGAAAGGATTTTACCTCTGACTTCCCTCTAGACTTGTGCCTTACGTGTGTGACTTCTCATTTATGCAATAAGGACATTCTGTGATACATCATGCAGAGAATTAACTTGATTGCTTTCTCTTTTCAAGCTGGTCAGATGATTTGAACCCACCACAGGTGATTCATTCCCTATTGCCCCTCCTTTTGGAGACCAGCACAGAGTGTGTGGCAGAAATAAGCAGCAACTCCCTAGAAAGGATCTTGGGCCCTGCAGAATCTGATGAATTCCTGGCACGAGTTTATGAGAAATTGATCACAGGATGCTATAACATATTGGCCCATCACTCTGATCCAAACAGGTAACGGGCTGGGTGGCTTGTGGTTCTCTTCCAACAAAGCTACATACAAAGAATTACTGCAGTCTGTTTAAATATCAGTGTCTGTTCTTGAACAGCACAATACAAAGGCGAAAAATCAGCTTATTTTTATCTCTTGAAGACTTCTATATTTCCAGACTAAAAGTAGGAGATGTTCTATTTCATTACTAGTTTTCAGCACTGCCTTTCAGGCGATGGGGATTTGAATCATCTCCTGTAAATCTGGATGGAGCATGTTTCTATCTGGATAGTTTTGTATTTAAGCAAATAGAAAATTATGGAAATACAAGCAGGAAATCAAAGCTGAAGATACTGACCTAACTTGCTTTATATTCCTTTGTCTCTGTTCTTGCTGTTAGTAAGGATGGCTAATCCCTGCTTTATCACAGCAAACTAGGCAGATTTTGGCTTCCCACCCGTTACTCACTGTGTGTATAGAAGGAATAAGCTTGGTGCACAGATGTTGATTCTACCCATCTGAACCATAAAACCATTAGGCATGATGATGCTGCATCTTTTCAACGCTGATCCTCTCCGAGTGGGAAGTATTCAGAGGGAGATGTACTGAGCCTTCTGCTAGGGGATGTAAATGTAATTGGATTTTACTTGCAGAGTGCTTTGTGAAGTGGGGGTGAACACAGGAGAATAAGGGAGGAGTAACACCAGAAGCTACTAAAAGTGTAAAAAGAACAGGCACTTATAGGAATTTGTCATGTGAGGTGTCTGAGAGGTCTAGATCATTCTAGGTTTCTGACTGCAACTGTGCATCATGTGCCACCTTTTTCCTGAACACTGGGTGGATTTACTGTTTATGAATGGTTGTTCATCAGTTCTTTTACTCCAGGCTTTTGGAAGGAGAGCTGCTTTCAGTGAGCAGAAAGTGTATTAGACTTGTATTAGCAAAAGGATCACTTCTTGACACTCGTAATTGTTGAAATTGCTCTTCTGTATTCTAATTTAATTTGCATCTTTTGGCTCTCAGTGGCCTGGATGAGTCCATCCTGGAGGAATGTTTGCAGCATCTGGAGAAGCAGCTGGAGAGCAGCCAGGCCCGAAAAGCCATGGAGGAATTCTTTTCGGAAAGGTGAAGTATTCCTGAAATTTGTAGCCCAGGAACTTGATTATTCTTCCTTTTCCTCTCAGCTTGTCACTGTCAACACCTAAGGGATGTTAATGACATTGCGCAGGAGCCATGTAAAGATGGGATACCCTGCACACAGTGCAGGAGAGTGTGAAAAGACTTTCTGTGTGGGAGAGGACCTAGGTCTTTGTCATTCAAAATATTCAGTGAGTCCTCACAGTGAGTGATCACCAGTGGGGAAACTTGTCAAGGGCATTAGAAGGAGGGTTTGAGAGGTGCTGGTCTATAAGGCAGTCACAGATCAAGCTGCAAATTCCCAAGTTCTCTCAGTGCTTCCACAGGCAATAGGGTGATAATTTTAAGGGTGGAGGTGGGCTGTTGGCCTGACTTCAAAGTATGAAGACAAATCGTGGTGGAAACACATAGCACAACACAGTGTTCTGAGAGATGTGAGAGCGGACTGGAGGAAAGGTTTTCTCTGTTAGAAAGCCAGCCATTGTCTGCTTGTTCTCTCTACATGTTCAACAGTTCAAAACAGAAGCGGTCTGGCTGTACTTTATTGACATGGAAGGGAAAAGCAGGCAAGAATATCCTGAATTTTGGTTTGGAAACCAGTACAGGCCCTTCTGTGACTTGACATGTGGAGAGTACTGGTGTGCAACTCAGGAGCTCATGAGATTTACAAGGTTTAGTCTGAGTTAAGGGTTCATTGTCTGAAAGCAGTTTCTGTGGCTTGACTGCTGAGCACTGTTAGTCCAAACCATTGCCAGTCTTAAACAGGAGGGCAGATACAAGGGCAAGTGTGAAAACAGGACTGGGTTATATTTTACAAAGCTGACTAAATTTTTCCTCTCCATCCAGTGGAGAACTGGTCCAGATCATGATGGCCACAGCCAATGAAAACCTCTCAGCCAAGTTTTGTAACAGGGTGCTGAAGTTCTTCACCAAACTCTTCCAGCTCAGTAAGTGATTGTTGAATCTCTTCTGTCCTGCCTTTGTCCACTTTATACTGTTCTTGTATTAGACTGTGATGTGAAGGTGCTTGAAAGAAAAGCTGTAGGAGGAAGTGGAATGACAGCCTCACACTTTAAATGGAAAGCCATCTTCAAACACATTCATTGTGGCATCTGTCACTCACCAGTCATTTTCTCCCCCAGCTGAGAAGAGTCCCAACCCCAGCCTGTTGCGACTTTGTGGCTCTTTGGCTCAGCTGGCTTGTGTGGAGCCTGTACGTCTCCAGGCCTGGTTAACCAGGATGACCATGTCCCCACCCAAAGATTCAGACCAGCTGGATGTTGTGCAAGAGAACAGGCAGCTGCTGCAACTCCTGACCACTTACATTGTTAGGGAAAACAGGTAGAGTACAACCTTTGTCATTTCTTTTGTCCTTTAGATGGGCAATTACTTGTGATTTGCTGATGGCTTCTTGTCCTCAGCTTTCAAATGAAGTGATGGGGAAGACATTGGAAGTGTGGGACTTATTTCAGTGGGTGACTTACTTGTCTTTGTTCTTCTTGATCAGCCAAGTTGGAGAAGGTGTGTGCACTGTTCTACTGAGTACTCTTATACCAATGGCAACAGAAATGTTGGCCAATGGTGATGGCACAGGTTTCCCTGAACTGATGGTCGTGATGGCAACTTTGGCTAGTGCAGGACAAGGTGCAGGACACCTCCAGCTTCACAGTGCTGCTGTTGACTGGCTGGGCAGATGGTAAGACCCAATTGTGTGCTGCTAATTGTTCATTTGCAACACTGAATTTGGGGACAGAAGTTCATGCTTACTGATACACGCTTATTTTTAGTTTATTTTGGAATATAAAGTGTCTGAGAGAGGCTGATCTCTGTGTGTGTGTGTCCCAAGAACAACCATGTTTTGTCTTTTCCACTCCTGAATGGTTTAATTATTGTATACATTTCCTGTTGTTAATTTAAAGCAAACTCAATGCTTGAAGCTACTGGTCAGAGTTTGTACTTCCAAAAGGCTGTAATGATCTTATCCACTGTTTCATGTTACAGCAAGAAATACCTGTCTCAGAAGAATGTGGTAGAAAAGATGAATGCAAACGTCATGCAAGGGAAGGTAAGACTGTTGCTTGACTTGCAGGAATTAATCTCAGGCAGGAGCTGTATCAGCTGTCCTGGTTTGGCTTCATAGAATCATAGAATGGTTTAGGTTGGAAAGGACCTTAAGGTCATCCAGTTCCAAGCCCCTGCCATGGGCAGGGACACCTCACACTAGAGCAGGTTGCTCTAAGCCCCATCCAACCTGGCCTTAAACACTGCCAGGAATGGAGCATTTACCACTTCTCTGGGCACCCTGTGCCAGCGCCTCAGCACCCTCACAAGGAACAACTTCTTTATATCTAACCTGAGCTTCCCCTGGAGTGAGAAGTTTTAAAGCAGTTTGGTCAGGGGGGACAGTTGTATGCTCTTATGGGATCTAAGTATTGCCTCTCATCTTCATTCATCTCAACTTCACAGCATGTGACTATCCTGGAGTGTACATGCCATATTGTCTCTTACCTGGCTGATGTCACTAATGCACTGAGCCAGAGCAGTGGCCAAGGACCAAGCCACCTTTCTGTGGATGGAGAGGAGCGCGCGATTGAGGTGGATTCAGACTGGGTGGAAGAGTTGGCAGTGGAGGAGGAGGACTCTCAAGCTGAAGATTCGGTAGGCAACAGGCACAGTCAGTGCTGCAAATGACTTGAAGATCTATTTTGCAGCTTCCAAATCAGTATTCCTCAGGTTATAAATCAGGGTTTTGTTGTTTATTCCTAATGTCAGACTGAGTGAAGAGCCCCAGCTGTCAGATCTGGAAGAACATACCTGTCACTTGTTCATAGATCTGCTGACTTTGTAGTGTCAACAAAAGTTAAATTACTGTGGGTTTTAGACAACAAAAAGGAAGAAATGAAGTAAGATGGGTTTGTTCCTGTGGGGTTCTTGTCAGTTACTAGCTTTTATATCAACAAGCAGCTTAGATCAGGCTTTTAAGTGCATTTGAGTGGGAAACCCAAGCTGTTATTAATGCATTCTTTAAAATTTGTTATCCAGAATACATTATTTTTGCTACTGTTTTCTTCTTCTGATTCACTCTTTCACGTGCTACCAAATGTCACCATCTCCTCTCTCCATATGGTTTGATACCAGCTGCCGCCTTTTAGCTTGGTGGTACTAAAACTTCCTATTCTCAAAATGCACATTTAGTGTCTGAGGATCATGGTCTATACTATGTACCTTTACTGTAGCTGCAAGTATAACACCTTCCTGAAGCAGCTTTCTTCTTGACAGGATGAAGATTCTCTTTGTAATAAACTCTGTACCTTCACCATCACACAGAAGGAATTCATGAATCAACATTGGTAAGCAGCTCAAACTTGTGTTCACAATTCTAGCCTGCTATTTGTAGCCATTGAGAAGGAAACAAATGCAGTCTGGGGCCCTTCCTCAGGCACTGGATCTTACAACCCATCTGGCTTATTTTGTGCAGGTACCACTGTCACACTTGCAAGATGGTTGATGGGGTCGGTGTTTGCACAGTTTGTGCTAAAGTTTGCCACAAGGATCATGAGATTTCTTATGCCAAATATGGATCATTCTTCTGTGACTGTGGAGCCAAGGAAGATGGCAGTTGCTTGGTAAAGTGTCTGCATGTCAGCATAGCAGCTGTTTTTAGTGCAGGTTTAGTCTTTGGCAGAGGTTTCTGTCCTGCAGTCAGTTACGTCATGATACAGGCATGTAAGAGTGCTAAGGCTTGATGGCCTTGGCTTTATAATGAACCACATTAAGTTACAGCTTGCCTGGTGATTTATTTTGCACTAAATAAGTGCATTGTCAAATCCTTGTCCTGGTGACTACTGGGATCCCACTTACCTCTAGAGAACCTGCAAGTTAGCTTAAGCTACACAGCAGTCAGATGCTACCTTTCCCTTGTTTTCATGAGCAGCAAAGTAATTTTGTCTTAAATATGGAAGTTTACCTAATACTCGAGTGGAGGGTGGCGTGCAGGATGCTGTTCTGTTACTTCTTTAACATTGCAGCAAAGAGAATTGCACTCTTATTTCTTTAAAACTACATTCATGTTGCTGCTATTACAACCTGCATTCATTTAGTCAGTGGTAAAATTGAGTCTGGTTTGGGCTTTAAGCATTACTCTGTCATTCCCAGGCTTTGGTGAAGAGAACTCCCAGCAGTGGTATGAGCTCTACCATGAAAGAATCTGCCTTCCAGAGTGAGCCCAGGGTGCCCGAGAGTGTTATTCGACATGCCAGCACCTCCCCTGCAGAGAAAGCCAAGGTCACCATCAGTGAGGGCAAGGGCCCTGATGAAGAAAAACCCAAGAAGAGCAGCCTGTGTAGAAATGTTGAGGGCTGTCGAGAGGAGTTGCAGTCCCAGGTATAATTACCAGCTAGCTGTTAAGAGGAGATGGTTTATGATGAAGCTCTTGGGCAGACTCTGTTGATTATCAGCCAAGTTGCTCGATTCTTCTGCTCTTCTTTATGATAAGTGAGATCATAAAAGTGGTGTCAGGCTGTAAGAAGTGGTTGTTGTGTAGGTCTTGTGAGTACTCCAAGCAGGAGCATCTTGTGCCTTATTTGTGTTCTGTTTCTTGTAGGCCAACTTCTCCTTTGCACCTTTGGTGCTGGAGATGCTGAATTTCCTGATGGATGCCATTCAGATAAACTTCCAGCAAGCTTCAGCCATGGGGAGCAGCAGTCGTGCACAGCAAGCTCTCAATGAGCTGCATACTTTGGACAAGTCAGTAGAAATGACAGATCAGTTGATGGTATGATACTAAAGGAGTGACTAGATCATGGATAGGTGGGATCACTTCTAAACAGAAGGAATTCAGTCACAAGTTGTTGTATGCTTTTACCTATGACCCAGGTCCCAACTCTGGGCTCTCAAGAAGGTGCTTTTGAGAACGTCCGCATGAACTACAGTGGGGACCAGGGCCAGACGATCCGGCAGCTCATCAGTGCCCATGTGCTGAGGAGGGTGGCCATGTGTGTGCTGTCATCCCCGCATGGACGTCGGCAGCACCTGGCTGTGAGCCATGAGAAGGGCAAGGTGAGTTCTCTAACACTGTAGAGAATGTTGGATTTTAAAGGAAAAGGAAGCAGCCCCAGAGCACTGAACAACAAACAGAATATGAGTGTTCTGAGATCTGGATCTTCTGTAAAGTATTGCATAGCTTATTCCTCTCATTCCTCAGAGAAGAGAGTTCTTGCAGAGGAAACCTGATCTGGATACCTGACAGGAGGTTGTAGTGACATGGGGTTGGTCTCTTCTCCCAAGGAACAAGGGATGGGACAAGAGGAAATGGCCTCAAGCTGCACCAGGGCAGATTCAGATGGAGCTGAGGAACAATTCCTTCCCCAGAGGGTGCTCAGGCATTGGAACAGGCTGCCCAGGGCAGGGCTGGAGTCACTGTCCCTGCAAGTGTTCACACACTGTGTAGACAAGGCGCTCAGTGCCATGGGTTAGTGGTGGCCTTGGTAGTGCAGGGGTAAAGGTTGGACTGGATGAGCTTAAAGGTCTTTTTCAACCTGGATGATTCTATAAAACAATGAGAACTGTATGGATACAGTCACAGGGCTGAAGTTAAAATGCCTTTTTACCTTGAGTTGTAAAGTTGGGTAACTAAGTTCCTGTTGTTCTGCAGATCACAGTCCTTCAGCTCTCAGCATTGCTGAAACAAGCTGACTCCAGCAAAAGAAAACTGACTCTCACTCGTTTGGCATCTGCACCCGTTCCGTTCACTGTGCTGAGCCTAACTGGAAACCCCTGCAAGGAGGACTACCTAGCTGTGTGTGGACTGAAAGTGAGTGCCTGTCAAACCCTTTTCTAGGCACTTGGGAGCACCAGCTCAGAACTAGATGTGTGTGTTTCCTCTGAGGAGCTAGTGCAGAGCTGGCTCAAAAGGTCATGAATCATTTTCCTACCAGATAGATGGAATAAAAGAAGCAGGACCTATATGAGTAAGAGAATAAACGAGGCAGTGCCTCAAAATAGTACTACTTATTGTAATACAGGCCAGTTTTACTTAGGACAGGAGTCAGGGTTTCATCATGTGAAATTTAGTGTGTTAGAGCTAGTCTGTAACAGCTAGTGTTTTGTAGCAAGGACTTCTCTTTTTTGTGTTCTCCCAACTTCAGGTTCAGCTTTCATAGTGCAGAACCCACAAATCCATGACTTCGCTAAGAAACGACTGGATTCTGTGTGTTTGAGTCTGGATTCTGGTTTTATTTTCTTTACAAACTGTCATGTCATTCATTTCAAATGCAGGAATTTTAGTCCTAACTCCATGAATCATGATTGGCACCAAGAGCAATGCTGGCTTTAAAGTCCCATTCTTGGCTTCAGGGGTTCATCAACATTTTGTTCTAGTACGTAACCAAATCTTTTCATTACTCCAGGACTGCCACGTGTTAACATTCAGCAGCTCTGGATCAGTCTCTGATCACTTGGTGCTTCACCCTCAACTAGCCACTGGCAATTTCATCATTAAAGCTGTGTGGCTGCCAGGATCTCAAACAGAGCTTGCTATTGTGACTGCAGACTTTGTGAAGGTATGTTTGGTTATAAGCTGTTGATGAAAGGTCTTTCAGACACTAGTCTGGATCTTTGTGGAGTTGCATGTGGAAGAATGGGGTAATATTCTTTGTTAGAAATAAATTGGAATTACAGATTTGTGGTGGTTGGCCACTGTTGTCATAAGAAAAGGCAAACCCAAGAACCTAAAGAGCAAAAAAACCCTGTAACATCTAATAGGTGTTCCCTTGTCTCAACTCTTGTCTATTTGCACTGGTTTGTATCATCAGAGTGAATTTCTTTCGTTCTTTCCACAGATTTATGATCTCTCTGTAGATGCCTTGAGTCCAACTTTCTATTTCCTTTTACCAAGTTCCAAAATCAGGGATGTCACTTTCCTTTTCAACGAGGAGGGGAAGAACATCATCGTGATCATGTCCTCTGCTGGGTACATCTATACCCAGCTCATGGAAGAGGCGAGCAGTGCCCAGCACGGACCATTCTATGTCACCAATGTGCTTGAAGTCAATCATGAGGACCTAAAGGTGCTTGTGACTTCCCTGTCCTGCAGCCTGGGCTGCAGTGGCTTTCTCTCTTTCATTTGGGTTTTAATTTGAAGGCAGAAGTTTTCTTTTTTCCTTATTTTTTTCCTTCTTCCTTTTAAGCCCCCTGATCTAGATCAATGAGCTCACCATTCCTCTAAAGAGAGAAATACCCTTGCAGGGAAAGTGAATGGGGGTGGGAATGAAACCCCCTGATCCTTTCATCTAGGAAATGAAGCATGTTTTCCATGGCTGGCTCTGAAGTCATGCCCAGCAGGATTTCTCAGCAGGGAGATGGCTTCAGAGCAGTGCTATTTTCAGAGCAAGGCACTCCAAAGGTGCAGTAACCACAGTGAATGAAGTTACTGACCATTGCTGGAGCTGCAGAGATGGAGTGAGCCTTTGTTTCTGATTAATAAGAACTCTGTTCATGTTTCACTCAGTGTTTTTACCTTAGGCTGCTCCAAACCAGAGGGATGGATGAGAAGCCCTCAGGAAAGCTCTTTTATGAGCTGGGAACATGGGGGGTGCTCCATGTGAGATTGTCAGACATGTGATGCACATTGATGTGCTAGCTGAGGGTGCTGCCTTCAAGCCTATGGGTATGAAAGCCTTTGAAGTAACTGATGGATAAGTTCACCAGGGAGTTCTGATCAGAAAAGCAGCATTCAGGGCTTCCTTCTCTCACTGGTGGGGAGAGGGATGGGGGAGAGGCTTTTTGGAACGAGAATTGCAAAGCCTGACAGCGTGCTTTGGAGGATGTGTGTTTATCTGGTGGTGTGTCTCTCTGATTCCACAGGACAGCAATGGCCAGGTAGCAGGAGGTGGTGTCTCAGTGTATTATTCCCACGTGCTGCAGATGTTGTTCTTCAGTTACTGTCAAGGCAAATCCTTTGCTGCCACCATCAGCAGGGCCAATCTGGAAGTGCAGAGGCTATTCCCAATCAACATAAAGAGGTGAGGCTCATGTGGGAGACTCCCCTGAAATTTGATTTATTTATTATTAATAAACATTAGTTATTATTAATGCCCCAGCTCTGCGTGGCCAAAGCTTGGCTGAAGATCCCCTTTTTGCTTGATGATTTCTTGCTGCTTTTCAGGGTGCTTCTGCCCTAATTGCAGAATGATTTGAAACCAAAGCTGGCTTTTCTGGCAGTGGAGCACATGCATTTTTCTTTCCCACTGGGATTTCACAGCAGAAAGGTGGCTTCAGAGCAGTCCTGCTGCACAGTGCAGAGCTGCTACTGGTGCAGCAGCTGGAACTGATGGGATTACCCACCCTTGTGGAGGCTGCAGAGCAGGAAGCCTTTGTTTCCTTTCGGCACCAGTACTGCAGTGGACCTTGTGCATTGTGCATATTAAGGCTTATTTTCAGACTCCCTTGAGGAAATCCAGTCTCTTATGCTATGAATATGGCAAGATAAAAAGCTGTTCTGTCATCTGTCCTGACAAGCAGAGCTGGGCATTTAGGCCGTAGACTCTTCACTACCCTGACCTAAAGCCACTGGCATGAACAGGCTCTGTGGAAGGGTCAGAGTTCCCTCCTGAGGGTGTTGAACCATGGAACTGTGCATATGTGCAGGTAAAAAGATAGGTGCAAGCTGGTTTAAAATGACTTCCTTGGTTTGGGGTATAAGATGTTACTGAGTGTCTCGCCTTGAGTTTCCAGGGTAGGGATCAGGGCTGTGAATCGGGATGCTTGTACCTTCTGTCCACTCAAGTGATGGTGTCACCTGTAAACTAGGCACTGATGCTCCTGGCTGTTCACTAGTGCAGTGCTTTGAATTCATCCTGAGGACGAAGCTTTAGCTGACTGAAATGCTGATGAATTTTGTGTAGCTTTGCTTGTGCTCCTTCTCAAATGAATGTTACTCTGCCCTTCATCTCTTGCAGTTCAAATGGTGGGAGTAAGACTTCACCAGCACTGTGTCAGTGGTCTGAGGTGATGAACCATCCTGGCTTGGTGTGCTGTGTTCAGCAAACCACCGGTGTCCCGCTGGTGGTGATGGTGAAGCCAGACACCTTCCTCATCCAGGAGATTAAAACCTTGCCTGCCAAAGCAAAGGTTAGTCATGGTTCCCTGTATTTTTGGCTGTTAAAATGTGATTTCTTGATGTTCCATCAACAAGACCTCTAGTCTTTGTGGCTTTCCTAATGCAAAGAGTTTGTTTCTTCAAGCAGTTGAAGCAGTCCTTTCCTTGACTCACATTGCTTGGCTTTGCAGATCCAGGACATGGTGGCGATCCGTCACACAGCCTGCAATGAGCAGCAGAGGACCACTATGATCCTCCTGTGTGAAGATGGCAGCTTGAGGATCTACATGGCCAATGTAGAGAATACCTCCTACTGGCTCCAGCCCTCTCTCCAGCCCAGCAGCGTCATCAGCATCATGAAGCCAGTTCGCAAGCGCAAGGCAGCTGCTATTAGTAAGGGACTTCATATAGCTTATCTTGTGCAAAGTAGTGGTGGCAAATGTGGGTGTAAAGATTGGTCAGCATCGTAGAGATACTTAAAATGTTCACTTCTGCCAGTTACTGGTTAAGCTCAGGCTTAAGTACTGGCTAAGTGTGGGTAAAATGTTTCCATAGATGTATAATGGCTCCGTAGATGTATATGGCTAAGAAAGACAGGCTGAGAAAGTTGGAGCTGTTCAGCCTGGAGAAGAGAAGCTGTGTGAAGACCTCAGAGCAGCTCCCAGTGTCTGAAGGGGGCTACAAGGATGCTGGAGAGGAGCTCTTCATCAGGGACTGTAGTGATAGGATAAGGGGTGATGGGTTCAGACTGAAACAGCGGAAGTTCAGGTTAGGTATAGGGAAGAAGTTCTTTACTGTGACGATGGTGAGGCCCTGGTACACGTTGCCCAGAGAAGTGGTAAATGCTCCATCCCTGACAGTGTTCAAGGTCAGGTTGGACAGAGCCTTGGGCAACATGGTCTAGTGTGAGGTGTCACTGCCCATGGCAGAGGGGTTGAAACTTTAGGTCCTTTCCAACCCAAACCATTCTATGATTCTATATAAAAATACACAGCTGTCTGTCTCACACAGGTATTCCTGGAAGAGGCAGGCTCATTCTGCAGCTTTTTCACTGTAGCTGTGCCTGTTTGGAATGTACTTTATCAAAACCATCTCTCCTTCCCTTTTAGCAACTCGCACGTCCAGCCAAGTGAACTTCCCTATTGACTTCTTTGAACACAACCAGCAACTCACAGATGTGGAGTTTGGAGGCAATGACCTGCTGCAGGTTTACAATGCTCAGCAGATAAAGCACCGCCTCAATTCCACTGGCATGTATGTGGCCAACACAAAGGTAAGTAGGGAAATTTGGGGGTTCTCTTGGGCTTGTAGGTGACATTATTGTCCAGATGGGCACATGCCTGTTCTTAGGAATCTGCCCAGCATACAGTTAGATAAACAGCAGAGGTACCTGAGTACAGCCTTAGATTCTTATCTTAGGAGTGAATTTCTGACTTCACCTTTCTGAGCTGTGATTTGTCCTTTACAGCCTGGGGGTTTCACCATCGAAGTGACAAACAACA
Organism: Coracopsis vasa; assembly: GCA_026283785.1. Classification (NCBI taxonomy): domain Eukaryota; kingdom Metazoa; phylum Chordata; class Aves; order Psittaciformes; family Psittacidae; genus Coracopsis; species Coracopsis vasa. The sequence goes on from JANHGB010047438.1 coordinate 18,930, forward strand.
ACAGCACGATGGTGATGACAGGCATGAGGATCCAGATTGGCACACAGGCAATAGAGAGAGCCCCCTCATACCTGGAGATCTTTGGCCGCACCATGCAGCTCAACATGACCAGGGCTCGTTGGTTTGACTTCCCTTTCACTCGGGAAGAGGCCCTGCAGGCTGATAAAAAGCTCACCATCTTCAGTAAGTCTTTGTTACTTGCTTGCTTTCACTACCTGTTGGTTTTGCTTGAGGGGTTGAGGCTTCACCTCATGATAGGGATCCACAATCTGTTTGACCTAAGAAACAGTTTAAGGGGTGGATCCTGAACATTTAATAACTTTTCTTATGACCTGGTTTCTTGCTGCAGTGGGTGAACATGCAATAGCTCAGCTCAGTAAGTTCATGTTGAGGTAACAGGGAAAGGAAGGAGATGAAACTGTCAGAGTGGTTGTATATTAATGACACAGCATAATCCCTATCCTGACCTTATGACCTACTCTTGTTTGTATTCAAAAGAAACTGGTTTGCTGGTTTTTAAGCAGTTTCTCTCAATCACTGCAGTTGGGGCTTCTGTGGATCCTGCTGGAGTCACGATGATGGATTCCATCAAAATCTATGGCAAAACCAAAGAGCAGTTTGGATGGCCTGATGAGCCCCCCGAGGATTTCCCTTCTGCTTCAGTGAGCAACGTTTGCCCCCCAAACCTGAACCAAGGGAATGGCACTGGAGACACAGAGTCAGCTACGCCTGCTGCTGCCAGTGGGACTGTCCTGGAGAGGTATTTCTGCAGTCTTCCTTTGATTTATAGTTGCTGTAGAGGGGACTTAGATACACTTGTGTGCCTTTCTTAACTGGGAGAGCTTAAGGGAGTTAGTGAGTTGTTGCCATACAAAACAGTAACTGAAAAGTCAATGATTATCCTCCAAGGAGGGCTTTGTGCTTACTCTTTATCTGCTGGAGTAGCTGGCTAGATCTGTGTGCATGCTTCGTGTTGCTAAGGCCATTTGTTTCAGCAGTCTTGAAGAGCTAAATGAAATTTCTGCCTCCTTGGTACATTTCCTCATTTCAGGCTGGCCCTGTTTCATTCTCTAGAGCTCACAAAGGTTGGGCCTCTCTGGAGTTCAGGTCACTTTTGAGGAGGGCTTTGTGTGTGACTTCACTTTAGGCAAGTGGTTCCCACCATCTTCCCTTGTAGGCCCCGTGTTTTGGGCTTCACCACTGTGATGGAGAAAGTGCTGGGTTTTTTCCCTGCCTTATCCCTACTAAGAGTCAAACCACAGGGGTGAGCTGGCCGTGTATTTAGCAGAAGGAAGAGACTTTGAGCTCATACGGCCTGTATCATAAGGGTTGTAGGAAGCCTGGCAAGGATAGGAGGGAAACAGATCAAAGAGGAACTAGCACCGCTGAAAGATGAGCATTTTAAGGGATATGCTGCTTAACTGTGGGTAAGTGGTGGTTAATTTTGCCTTGCTCAAATTCCCAGGTAAAGGTTCAGGGCTTGAAGTAGCAGTTGTGTCCAGTTGAAGGGCCTGTTTGGCCATCCTGTGACATTTTGTCTAATAGGGGATGGGATTTTTTTCCCTATGCTTATGTTCTCTTTTCTTCCCTCCTCTGCTGTGACATCTCCACAAGATGTCCCTCTCAGCACAGACATGCTGCCTTGAGTTTCCAGAGCAGTGGGATTACAGTGTAAGAACTCAGAACCAAAAGAAAATACTCCTTATTTCTACTTGACATATTACAGAATGCAGCCTGGTTACCTTATAAATGGCCCCTTGAGTAGGATCAACTAATGGCAGGCAAGAGGCAGCTTTCCCAACAGGAGTTTGGTGTCTGCACTTCAAATTGAGCCTTCAGTGGTGCTTTAAGCAATGTGCTTGGCTTCTCTGTGCTAGGTGGCCTGGTTCTCCTTGATTTCTTTTGCTGTGAGGCAAGTGTCTGCTGCCCAGATAGACCGAACCGTGCTTAGATTTCCTGTCTCTAGCGCTCTCCCAGCTTCCTGACTTCCCCATTTAATTTGCCTTTTGCATAGAATGTCTTTGAGGGAGTTGTTCTGTGAGCTTTACACATTTCTTTTTGTTTGTTTTTTTCCCTTTTTCTTTGCTCCCCCAAAGTTCTGAATCTGAGTCCCTAACCACCCTGGACCGGTTAGTATGCCCTCCTTTTCTCTGCACGAGTGAGTGTGTGTCAGAGAGGCAGAACACATGATGTGGCTTTTGTTGACTGGGTCTTTTATTACTCTTTGTTTTCCAAGCGCCATTTGCTTCTTTACATCCTGGTCATTGCATGGCAGATGGTTTAGCAAAGTGGAAAGATGAGGTGCTTTGCAGATTTTTGCTGTATACAGCATAACTGTGGCTTGTTTGACAGACTCCTCTTTTTGCTTTGTTCCCTCCTTGAGTCTTTTGATCCCACTGATATTCCCCTACCCAGCCTTACGGAGAGTGGCTGTGGGTAGGACACTGTGTTATTTATCACCACCAGACCAGAGAATTGTTTCTTCTACCTCATACCCAAGCCTACACTGTTATTCTCCCCTTAATCCTATCTCTTCCCTCCTTTTTCCTGTGTTCTTGCACTGCTCCTTCTGGTGTGTCAGATGGCATTTCAGGTAGTTCTGCCACAAGGCATCAAGTGCTGCAAGGGAGGTTCAGCACTTTGCCCTGAGGTATAAGTAAGGTTTTCCCTTGGGGCAAGTATTTTACAAGCCTGCCTTACCACTGTCAAAAGTTTGGACCTCAGCATCTCTCCTTTGGGTCATACCCAGTGCTCCAAGTTAATTTTCCTCTGGACTATTTTGTGCTGAAACTCCCAAATTGGAAAGAGCAACCTGTGTGGAAATCGCAAGCGAGTAGAATCTTGCTCCCTTAGCAAAGTCAGTTACGCTTCTTCCCATGTGTCACACCACCCCTTGATCTGCAGTCATATGTACGTCTGTGGGCCATGGTGAATTGGTACTGTCAAGACAATCCAAGTTATCCCTGCTGCAGGCTGCGTAAGGAAACGTTTTATCCTCTTTGGGAGAGAAAAGCCCCTGTCTTTCAGCTGTGGATTATTAAAGCAGTCCTAAGTTTGTCTGTGAGCGTGAGCCAGGTTTAACTCTGGTCTGTAACACAATGAAATGATATGCATGGTGCCTGTGGCAGGTTTTATCATGCTTTGATTTTGTACTTGGCATTCGTTAGCTGTCTCTGAGCTACTCATGACTGTAGCCCGCATAAAGCAAAGTGCTAAGGAGAGAGAAGGGCTGCTGTACTCAAGCCTGCTTTCCTTTCTCCCTTCAGGCTAGTAGTGAGTTCTTTAGAAGCGCTGGAAAGCTGCTTTGCTGTAGGACCAGTCAACGAGAAGGCAAGTAACTTTCTGAATACATTCTTGAGCTTTCAGAGCTGGGGGAGGAGGGGCAAGATCAGCAGCACCTCCTGCAGCCCTGGGGGCCTGATACGGAAGAGAAGCCGCATCCGTTTTGCTCAGAGCACTGATCTCGAAGTTGACTTAGCAAAGAGCATGTGAAACTAGTTTGGAATGACAGTCGGCATTTGCATTTATTGCTGGTGGGGTTTTAGTGCTGAAGAGTGACCTCGTTTACTAAAACAGCAGGGGAGAAGCCCAAAAATCTCCAAAGGACTGTTCTGATGTAGGCATGTAAATATTCCTTAAATGCCAAATAATAATCTGAGGAGGCTGCTAAAATGGTGGTGAAGTAGAACTTGCACGAGGGGAGGGAGCTGCAGGTACGCTGAGAAATCACATTCATGCTTCACCTTAATGGTAAATGTACTGAAGAATTCCTTGTCTGTTCTTGGGAGCAGGAGAAGAATAAGGTGGCAGCTCAGGAACTGGCTACTATGCTGCTGTCCATGCCAGCTCCTTCCAGTGTCCAGCAGCAAACCAAAAGCCTCCTGGCCAGCTTGCACACCAGCCGCTCAGCGTACCACAACCACAAGGTAAGACACTGCAAGGATTTCAATGACTCCTGTAACTTCCCAGTTTATGGTTGGGGTGCAGCATGCCTTCCTCCATGCAGTGTAAACCTGCTGGCTACTTTTCCATCAGCTCCTGCTGCCTGCATTGCTGGCTTCTGTGTTTCACCAGAACTTCACTGCTTAAAATGCTTTTTGAAGATTTTTGGGGGAAATAATGTCAATATAGAGAAATGGGGATCTTGAAACACATGAAGTTTGCAAACTCTGTCTCTGGCTCTGGTTTCTGTTTCCACAGGCATCTGGCTTAGGGTGATAGGAAATTACCAGGGTAAGTAGTGGTTAGACTGTGCTAGTGTAATTGCAGTTAATGCACAGATGCTTGCAGATAGCCTTTGCTAACCACTTGGATGATTATGTTTATACACTGGTTTTTCCATCCACATTCAAGCCTGAGGGGAAGCAAATGTGAAAATCAATTCTCAAGCCAGATTTCTTCTCTTAGAGGGTAATTTTGTAATTTCAGTTGTTCTTCCTAAATGACATAGGCCAAGAGTTAAAGCAGCCAAGAGCTTACAGCAGTGAGCATCAGATATCCCTGGGATCTGTCCTGCAGTTGTACTTCGGTTGCTTTGTTGTGCTGCTGTCTGATGTTTGCCTTTCCCTATGTTATCTTTCACTTTACAGGATCAAGCATTGCTAAGTAAAGCCATTCAGTACTTGAGTTCCTCGACCAAAGAAGGAAAGGACCTTGATCCTGAAGTGTTTCAGAGGCTGGTCATCACTGCTCGATCCATTGCTATTATGAGACCCAACAATCTGGTCCACTATACAGAATCAAAGCTGCCACAGTTGGAAACAGGTAGATAAGGCTGTAATATTTTCCAGCTTTCTGGTATAGCAATTGTAGGTGTCTGGTTCAGTGTGACAGGGTTTGTCTATTTGACACATTAGGTGTGTGATGGTCTTTGTAATGAGGACATCAGTCTCAGAAAAGCCATTTTGAAGGAGATTGGTGTTACCTGCTTGGTAATGCTCTCCCTGCATATAGCTGACAAGTGTTTTTAATCTGTACAGAAAGTGAAGAAGGGCAGGAGGCCCAGAAACAGGCTGAAGGAGAAGGCTGCACCTTTATTACCCAGCTGGTTAACCACTTCTGGAAGCTACATGCATCAAAACCCAAAAATGCCTTCCTCGCCCCTGCCTGCCTGCCAGGTGTGTTGCTCCTCATCTGCTATTGTCAAGCTTGTGTAGTTTGAAGGATCCTATTTTAAGCTTGTGAACAGAGAAAATTGTTTCAGTCTATGCTTATGATGCTAACGATGCAATGTGCGCTTTCTAAGGTGTAGCTGCAAATTCTGCTCTAAAGCTTCTGTTCAGAGGTACATGTATTGTGCTAGTAAAAAGGTGATTGATTTATTCACATTTGGCTTGATGGAGGGTGTTAGAGGATATTCAGTGGTGCTGGTATACCACATGCACAGTATTCTGTTAGACAAGAGTGGTGTGTAAGATCATCTTGGATTGAAAATCAATGTATTTGTGGTGCTGACATTGTGCCTTGAAGCCTACAAACAGAAGATGCCTTCTGCAGTGTCTCACTCTGTGGTCTGAAATGGAAAGATTGTTGACCACAGTCATACTTTTCTTCCTCCTTAGGTCTCACTCATGTTGAAGCCACAGTCAATGCTTTAGTGGATATTATCCATGGATACTGCACGTGTGAACTGGATTGTATCCATACAGCATCCAAGATCTACATGCAAATGTTACTTTGCCCGGTGTGTAATCTTACTCTACTCTGCTTCAGCCTCTGTAACGCTGCACTAGGGGAGGTTTAGATTGGCTATTAGGAAAGACTTCTTCATGGGTTGTCTAGCACTGGAACAGCCTGCCCAGGGAGTCACCATCCCTGGAGGTATTCAAAAGACATGTAGATGTGGCATTTAGGGACATGGGTTAGTGGTGGCCTTGTCAGTGCTGGGTTAATGGTTGGACTTAATGATCTTGAAGGTCTTTTCCAACCTAAACAATTCCATGATTCTATATTATGAAGAGAATTAAATACAGGTAGAATGATAATACATAGTACAGATACAAAACAGAGGCATGCAACCAAAAACATAGAGCCAGAAGTGAAGGAAGGAGAAATTTATCTCTCCTTGTATTTTAGTCATGTTTGTCATGCGCTGCATGTGGAACGAGAAGTGTTGCTTTAGGACTGCTGGGGAAACGGAGTTCAGAAGTGAGCAGTGACTTACATCTTACATGAATCATGACCAACAAAGTCATAAGTGTATTTTTAGCTATTCTTCCAAATACTGTGAAGAAACACTTTAAGAAGTTTAATGATTAATTATTAACCCTCTAGGATCCTGCAGTGAGCTTTTCTTGCAAACAAGCTTTGATCAGAGTGTTGAGACCAAGGAACAAGCGGAGACACGTCACTTTGCCATCCTCCCCTCGGAGCAATACTCCTATGGGTATGCAAGATGGATTCATCTTTGCCTTTAGATGAATGTGACCTACTTTATTTGTCAGAAAAGACAAGAAAATAAAGTAGTCTTATAAACTGGGGCTAAAGAAGACTGAAACCAGTCTTTCTTCGTCCTCTTACTCTGTCTTATCCTGTAACTCCGTTCTTTAAAAACTAGACATTCACCTCTTCTTTAATAGTCTGGGATTCATAGAGGAGATCTCTCTGAGATGTGACTCCACTTTCAGTGACAGGGAAATCTGATTGGTTTATGTGGGGGTAGTAATCCAGACTGTCTTAGTATTTCTGTGCATATTTTCAAGTCCTTCTAAATAGGTCATAAAGCTGGGTGCAGACCAAAGTTAGGGTACCAGGTTTCCATCCAAGAGATGCTCTTTTAGCACTGATGTGAATTGTAGTTGTCCATGAAATCTAATAGTGACTGGGGGTAAACTAAACATAGCTTAGGGGCTTTTCCAGCATCACCTTGTTTGTCATGGTGTGAAAAAAGAGGGCATTTGTGAATGAATCCTTTGTAACTCAGGAGATAAGGATGACGATGATGACGATGATGCAGAAGACAAGCTGCAGAGTTCTGGGATAGCAAATGGTGAGCACATCCGACAGGAAAGCCAGGAGCAAAGTGAAGTTGATCATGGGGATTTTGAGATGGTGGTAAGTCCAGAGTGCTTCTCTTCAGAGCCTTTCAAGTATGTGAAGTGCTTGAGTTTGATTTACTTATGATGTAAATTAATCATTGACTTATGATTAATTTACTGCAAACTACTCAGTTTGTAGTGCTCTGTTAGCTGCTGGTGGTTTAGTGAAAGTTCTCACTGTGTTTCCTTTCCATAGTCTGAATCTATGGTTCTGGAGACTTCTGAAAATGTGAATAATGGGAACCCTTCTCCCCTGGAAGCTCTTCTGGCTGGAGCAGAGGGGTTTCCTCCTATGCTGGATATTCCTCCAGATGCAGATGATGAAACAATGGTGGAATTGGCTATTGCTCTGAGCCTGCAACAAGATCAGCAAGGTAAGAAATAGGTGGTGTTGGCAGTCAAAAAGGTAAATAAAAGATGAGGAAACTGGGACAGAAACAAAGCAGGAGCTGTTGATGTCACCACCAACAAAGCAGGGACAAAAGAATGATGAAGCATGCAGAGAAGGCCAGAGCTAACATCATTCTCTCGTAGAAAGAGACTCATAATTTGTTTTCTTCTTGCAGGGAGCAGCAGCAGCGCACTGGGGCTTCAGAGCTTAGGACTGTCTGGCCAAGCACCCAGCTCTTCTTCTCTTGATGCTGGAACACTCTCAGATACTACAGCATCAGGTAACTGTTCACTGCAAAGAATCAAGCTTTTTTGCTTTTGACCTGAATAATAACTTAAAGTTTGTTTGTAAATGTGGTTTTGAAGAACCAGTTATTGCTGTTGGCTTCATGTGTGTTTGATAGCATGCTTATGGCCTTTCCCTGCTTTGAAAGACTTTTACTGCAGGCTTCTGAGGAATCTATTTCCTCTCCTTAAAGTAAAGCAGACCAAATAAACCATATACTGTATTTCCTCTCCATTTATACACAAGCAGACATTGGTCTTCAAGTCACTTTGCATGATTATCTCTTTGCTGAGGAGGTTTTCTTCTCAGGGTATCTCCCCTCCACTGCTTTTAGCATGCTTAAATGGACACTTGCAAGTTCCCTTTTGACTTGTAGTTGAGAAATGACACAAAGCCCAAACGTTCGTGGCTTTCCTTTCTTAGCATGCATGCCTTTTGATGTTCTATCAAGGCAGTGTTTTTACTTGTAACAGCTCTCTTTATTCTCTTAGCTCCAGCGTCTGATGATGAAGGCAGCACCGCTGCAACAGACGGCTCCACTCTTCGGACCTCCCCTGCAGACCATGGTGGGAGCGTGGGCTCTGAGAGCGGCGGCAGTGCAGTGGACTCCGTGGCTGGTGAGCACAGTGGTGAGTGTCTCTTGGGCACCAGTACATCTGGTTTCTGCTGTAACAGGACTTCACCAGAGGGAGGAGGAGTGAGTAATCCCTGCAAAGGGCTCTTAAGTTCCAATTAGATGATGCCATGCAGCAGTGTATGATTACTGCAGACACACTAAGGTATAGTTATGTACAGACTCTTTGCTCACTTCTTTTAGTTCTCTACAAGCGTGGAGTCTGCAGTGTTTTTTGCTGGTCTGTTATAACAGAATGCAGTAGCCTAGAGCAAGACTGAAAGAATTCACTATACTGCTGGCTAAGCTTGGATGGGATAGAATGAATTTCTCTCTTTTTTCGCTTGGGACTGTTACCCAGGTAAAATAATCACAGACTTTTCTATGAGAGCTGTGTCTGTGCTGCCCATCCACACCTTTTCTGACTCAGTTTAAATTACTGCTGTGGAACCAATTCATTTTGGGCCACAAAGATGAGGGTCATAAAGCTCTTCTACATTTATGAAGATCAACAAAGATGCTGTCTCTTTAGTGTCATAGTTCCAAAGTACATTCAGCTGTGTCAGTTGCTGTGAAGCAGGAAAATGCAAGTTCAGTTGTGCTGACATTGTCTTTCCCTGGGTTTGTTTTCCTTTCCCAGTGTCTGGCCGTAGCAGTGCCTATGGGGACACAACAGCCGAGGGCCACCCCGCTGGCCCAGGCAGTGTCAGCTCCAGCACCGGTGCAATCAGCACTACCACGGGCCAGCAGGAGGGAGATGGTTCAGAAGGGGAAGGAGAGACAGAAGGAGACGTCCACACCAGCAACAGGCAAGGAAGGGGCTTTGCTTTCCTCTTGAAGAGCAGCACATCTGGTCTGCAGTGTTGTTTAGAGGAGTGGGCTACAGGTGCTGAAGTTCATGGAGTGTGATTTGTGAATGTTGGATAGTAAAAAGTGGAAGTCAGAAGCATTGAACAGAGCACACCGCCATGGCAAAATGCCTCCCTGTGCATTCACCATGGAACTTGCCACCAAACTGCTGCCTGAATGATGAAAAAGTCCTGCATGAGTCCACTAAAAGAGGAATAACCAAAATACACAGCTTGGGAAGCTTGTGAAATTCAGTCTTAGGAGAAAAGTATGTGCAAGGTGCTGAGCACTTTGGGAAAGATCTGCAGGTTTTAGTCCTGCAGGAAATGTGCTCAGTCCTTTTTACAGGAACTGATTTGTAGTGTTTGTTCCTATAGAGTAGAATTCTGCAGGTGGTCATGCTAGGCAGAGTAGTTCTGAAGTGAGTAACTACACCTGTTGTCAGTTGCTCTGCATATCTTTGTCGAGATGGTCTTTGACATTGCTTGACAGCAAGGTCTGAGCGATTCCGCTCCTCTGTGTGTGTGGCTGTGATGACTTTAGGACTTCCTCATGCTCTGCACTTCTGTGGTGAATTGCAGTGCTCTGTTGGTGCTCCTGCTGGGTCTAATGTTTCTTGTGACATGTCTGAAGTGCTTCATGTCTGATCCTGGCTTCTGACTTCCCAGGCTGCACATGGTCCGACTGATGTTGCTGGAGAGGCTGCTGCAAAACTTACCTCAGCTGAGGAATGTTGGAGGAGTCCGGGCCATTCCTTATATGCAGGTAAGTGAGGAGGGCTCAGGAGTTAAGCCTAATCAGTTAATCACCACTGCTACTGCCTGGTTTCTGTTTGCACATGGTTTTCCCTAGCTCTTTCCTGCCCAGTCACAGTGAGGCCCTCTCTGAAGTGTTTGCTTCAGCAGTCCTTACCCATGGACTTCTGCTAGACTTGTGCCCTTTCTCAGTGTGGTGTTACAGCTGGCTGATGAGCCTACAGGCTAAAATCCTTGAACTCTGATGTATTTGAGTCTTTGGGGTTTATACTGAATGGTCAAAATCAGGTGTGATAGTGCAGACAGAATTTGGGAAAGAACACAGGTTAATCAAGGTAAAATCTGTGATGTCTAATGAAAGATGAGCTGCATTTATCTTGAAAACATGGAACCTGCCTCTATTTATTCCCTGCCTTCTATTGCCAGGTTATTCTGATGCTCACAACAGACCTAGATGGAGATGATGAGAAAGATAAGGGAGCTTTAGATAACCTTCTGTCCCAATTGATTGCAGAGCTATGCATGGACAAAAAGGTAAGCTGTAGTGTGTGCACACTCTCGATTTGCTCCTTCTAGACAGAGTTTCTTTCAATGGAGCAATTAGATGCATGATGCTTACAGAAACCCAGTGCTGTATGGATGTGTTCAGGCAGTTAAATTCTCTTGGCTCACTTCACATAGGGTAGAGAATAACACTGGTGTAACTCTCGCTGTTTCCTGGTCCTAGCATCTACAAGTGAGCATGAAAACTTGCTTTGCTTGATTATACTCTTAAACCAGACGTGAACAGTAATGCATATATAGCTCTTTGATTGTATAATAGTGTTCTCTGGCACCCAGGCCACTGTCTACCCTTACATTGAGGAGTTTGTGCTGCTTTTTTAGTATAGCTGCTTGAACTTAATGCTTCCTGAGGGTCAGAGCAGTGAGACGTAGGTGCTTAGGACATTGTGCCCAGCTCTGTAACAGGAAAGCTCTCTCTTTGCAGGACGTGTCTAAGAAAAATGAACGTTCTCCTGTGAATGAAGTGCACTTGGTGGTGATGAGGCTGCTTAGTGTGTTCATGTCCAGAACTAAGTCAGGATCCAAGTCTTCCATTTGTGAGGTACCTTTTTCAAACTGCTTTGCTAGGGGGATAATGTGGAAGGGGGGCTTTTGGTCATCAGAGATGGTCTAGAAGCTGCTAACAGAAATAGCTGGTCTGAAACTGAAAAACAGTTGGATTTGGAAAAATGTATGAGGAATCTGTAATGTTACTCGACTCCTGTGGAAAAAGATCTTTGAAACTCAGAATGCAGGACAGGGACATGTAAAAACAACTGGATTCACTTGTTTTGTGCACAGTTTCTGACTAAGGGCAACACATTAACGATGGTATTTTAAACAGCCTGGCACATTTTTTCCTTGCCTCCTCCTGGTGCTGAAGGGGTTAAAGAGGATTTGTAATGTGATTATTGGAAAGCAATATGCTGCTGTGTCAACGTAAAAGTCGCTAAGAGGATTCCTTAGATATTTGTTGCTAAAAGGTACAGTAATAAGGCATAAAAAAGCAGTATGTGTGGTGGGAAGGAGATTAATAAAAAAGCATAGAGGTTAAAAAATTTAGTCTGAACTGCATCAAATTTTAATGAGCTTATGAGCTGTGGGGTTTGTTTGGATTTACAGCCCTGCTTTAATAGCTTTATTTACAGTAGCTTTTTTCTCCAGCCTTTGTTATTCACTGGAGCTTCCCACAGAAATCAAAGCTCATCGTCTTGCAGAATGCAGGTGGAGCAATACCTGGGTGGAGCAGAGCCTCTGAGCTGCATCTGCAACAGGGCCTCTTTCTCTACCAAGAATTCCCACCCAGCTGGCCAAATCCCAGAGGAACAAATAGAAATCCCACCTTAAAGAAATAAATAAAAATAAAGAAGGGGGGTTGTGAAAGGAGAGGCAAAAAGCCCTCGTTGTCTAATCCATAGCAGAGTGGCCTCTGGCACATGTGTCGAGGGGAGATTAGACTTAAGAAGAGATTTTATTTGTTTTCCTTTACTAAGCGCTTGTTCAAAAGAGTCTCTGTAAATATTTGAGTTGCTTTTCATAAACACACAAAAAATACCCCCAAAAACCTCCAACCTCAAACAAACCCCAAACTTAAAAGCTGCCTCTAAAGTTCCATAAAAACCTGCTCTGTTAGGCACAGTCAGCAACTGCTGCGTGCTTCTCACTGCTTCCCCTGCCCTTCCAACGTGGTGCTTCTCAGGTGCTTTAGTAACCCAGCTCCTCTTTGTTTCAGTCTTCCTCCCTTATCTCTAGTGCCACTGCTGCTGCACTGTTGAGTTCTGGTGCTGTTGACTACTGTCTGCATGTGCTGAAGTCTTTGCTGGAGTATTGGAAAAGCCAGCAGAATGATGAGGAGCCTGTAGCCACCAGCCAGCTCCTGAAACCTCACACTACTTCTTCTCCACCTGATATGAGCCCTTTTTTCCTCCGCCAGTATGTGAAGGTGAGTCCTAGCCTATGCTGGTGGGTTTATATAACCTGCATTAAAAGGCTGCTGCAGAGAAGCAAGTAAAAGCATCCTCGCAGAACTGGTTTTCCCTTAGTAGTGCAATTGAAATCTGTCCCTATAGCATGTAGTTACAACTAGGATTAGTCCGAGTTCTCTCCGAGCAGCCCAGCTCGCAACATCCATCATGCACTCCTAAACCAGGCAGTTGTGTGGAGCTGCTGCCACTGTTTCTGGTTGAAGGGCAGCTCCTCCATCTCCTGCCTCCTTGTGCTTGGCAGAATTCCTGAACAACTGCTGCTTCCTGTGGCAAGGAAGCCTAGGATTTGATGGGGATTTCCACCCTAAATCCTAGACTTGTTCTACCACCATGGTACCTTTATGCTGCTGGGGAGGGGGGCTCTGATATATGTACAGGTGCAGTGAAAAAAGTGTAGTTAAATGGAAGAATGTCTCCTAAGTTGAAAGCTGCTGTGTTAAAATGCCTTACACTACAGATGAGCTTGCTGCATCCTTGTAGTTGCTGTCTAGTTAAAGTCCTCATGCAGGTTTGTTGGCTTGTTTTAATCAGCTGGGAGTTCTTTTCTGGCTGCAAAGGTGCAAAAAAGCCTTGTTTTTAGCAAATCAATAAATGCACCCTGTAGTTTGTCATGACACCTCCTTGGGAATGTTCAGTGCCAGAGCCTGATGGATTGCTTTCGCTCTCAGGGTCATGCTGCTGATGTTTTTGAGGCCTACACTCAGCTCCTGACAGAGATGGTGCTGCGGCTGCCCTATCAGATCAAGAAGATTGCAGATACAAACTCCCGCATCCCACCTCCCATCTTTGACCACTCCTGGTTCTACTTCTTGTCTGAGGTAAGTGAGAGCATGATAGATCTATGGATTTGGACAAAAACATTTCAGGAATATTACCTTTCATGGAAGAGATGAGCTTTTGCAGAGTTGATCTCAGATCCATCTCTGATTTTTAATCCTCCTTGAGAAAAAGGTGAGCTGTTGGCTTTGTTTTATTCCTGTTGAACAGGAATCTGTAGGAAAGCATATATGAAAAATAACACTGCTGCTGTTTCCTGTAACTCAGTGTCTGCTGCCAGAAAATAGGAATTGAAAACACTCTCTGGGGTGGTACAATGTAACTGTGCTTGGTACTTAACTTAGTCCTTAAAAAAGACATCGGTAAGGTATTTGGAGTATATCTTTTTGGTTCCTTTGGTTGTATAGCTTCCTTGTTGAGATCACATCTTCCATTTGCACAAGTGTGGGGTAGGATTTCTTAGACTTGACTAGCTTTTTATTTGATGTCATGGATGACAAAGGAGAAGCAGTTTCACAGTGGCACAGCTCAGGATGCTGCAGTGTCACTTTGCAGTGTTTCTTCTCCTGTGCCTTACTTTTACAGGTGACTTTACCATACCTTAAAGCTGACAGATTCAGGAATACATCTCCCATATCTTTGTGTATGAAAACACATGATGTTTTGGTGGCACAACTTGCCTGCTGTAGAGTTCACAGTGCTTGATGTTATGGCCTTTTCTTTGTCTAGTACCTGATGATCCAGCAGACTCCATTCGTGCGCCGCCAAGTTCGCAAGCTTTTGCTCTTCATCTGTGGCTCAAAGGACAAATACCGCCAGCTCAGAGACCTGCACACGTTGGATTCCCATGTTCGGGGAATCAAAAAGCTCCTGGAAGAGCAAGGCATCTTCCTTCGTGCCAGTGTGGTCACAGCAAGCTCAGGCTCTGCCCTGCAGTATGATACCTTGATCAGCTTGGTAAGGAGAAATGTGTCACTGTGCTAGGAAAAGTGTACATTGCATTGATGTAGGACATCAGAAATACAGACAGGGGGTTTAATCCTGCCCCATTGTGCCTTTCAGATGGAACACTTGAAGGCTTGTGCAGAGATTGCCACGCAGCGAACAGTAAACTGGCAGAAGTTCTGCATTAAAGATGACTGTGAGTTCTTGAAGAGTATTTGAGGGAGCAGAGGGGATGTGTTACGTGTCTTGATCTGCACCAAGACTTATCAGATGGGAAATCTCAACAGAGAAGAAGGGAGGACACAGCTGAGAGTTTTGAGTAGGACTGAACACTTTCCAGTACTAATTATCACAGTGCTCTAATTGCATCTGTTCTTAGCTGAAGGACACAGTCTGGTGTAATGAGTAACTCACAGCAACAGAAATAGGGAATCTGTGTTCTCTTGCTTGAGCTGCTGTTGTTCCAGTGTGTAATTTGGGATGAAACACTTTCCTTTGGTGTGCCCAAACGTGCAGTACAGGGACGGGAGGGTTCTGTGAGTTTGTGGGATGGTTCTTGTCACAGTCAAAGGAGATGTTTTGTTTAGGTTGGGGTTTTTTTGCTTGCTTGTTTCTTCAATTCAGGCTTCAAAGGTTTTCTTCCTCTCTCTGCAGCGGTTCTCTATTTCCTCCTTCAAGTCAGCTTCCTGGTAGATGAAGGAGTATCACCAGTTCTCCTGCAGCTGTTGTCTTGTGCTCTGTGTGGCAGTAAAGTGCTGTCTGTGGCTTCAGCCTCAGGATCATCAAGCACCTCTTCCACCTCTGCTCCTGCAGCATCAGGCTCTGGGCAGCCAGCAACACAGAGCAAATCCTCTACTAAAAAGAGCAAGAAAGAAGACAAGGAAAAGGAGCGAGAGGGTGAGCTGCTGCTGTGCCCTGTTCTCCATGGTGGTTTTAGAGATAAAGGCTGCTCCTCTCGGCCTTTCTTAGTCAATTTAGAAAGAACTGCTTGCTTCTTCTTGTGATAAATGTCACTGTTGGGAAAGGGTCATAGACTGGTTCAAGGGCATTTGCAGACTACAGCAACAATTAGGAGAGAAGAGCAGTTTTACTGTATGTAGATAGGAAAGGGACAAAAATGAAGGAGTATCCCCTAGAAGCTGGGGCTGAAATTAGGTGCTGAGTGCATCCCAAACCCACCGTGAGTATTTATTAACTAGAATGGGCTTCAAGATAATGTTATGGAAGTTACTGATTCTCATAATGAAGTAGCTTCCACCCAACATGCCTGTCCTAGGCTGTAGGAGGTTGACATGCTCGTGGGGATTAAAACAAGTACTGGACGTGCACACCCAGTTAGTTCTGCAATTCAATGGTAATGTTCAGACTTGTTTCCACTGACTGACTTGTAAACTATATTAGAGCCAGGGCTGCTGCTTAATGGATACCCAAAGTCCTGGGAAAGTAATTACGCTTTCCTATAAAAGTCCTGGGCATAAATTCTGTCTTGGCTTTTCTTCAGGGAACCGTTCTGGCTTTCTTTGGGATGAATCTTTGTGAGTCTTTGTACTGCCCCATGCTTGATCCTTTTCTTTTTATCAGGATGTGTGGCACATTTCTCACACCCTTACTAGCAAGTTTTCCAGCAGTTTTCTGCTGTGTTAGGAGTACTAGGCCATAGTTTTGGAAAAAGAAAGGAACATTAAACTTGCTTATTCCCTGAAACACAGTTACTTGTCCCCGTTATCCTGGCTTTATGAGCTATAAAATGAGAAACTGGCCTGCCTGTGAGGTAGTCTCTTCATCTTCATGCTTAAGTCTCACTGTGCCACCCGGTGTCCCCTAGGTGAGGGTGTTGGCAGTCAGGAGGATCAGTTGTGCACAGCTCTGGTGAACCAGCTGAACAAATTTGCTGACAAGGAGACCCTCATTCAGTTCCTGCGCTGCTTCTTGCTGGAGTCCAACTCGTCCTCTGTGAGATGGCAGGCACACTGCCTCACACTTCACATCT
This sequence comes from Coracopsis vasa, assembly GCA_026283785.1. NCBI lineage: Eukaryota > Metazoa > Chordata > Aves > Psittaciformes > Psittacidae > Coracopsis > Coracopsis vasa. The sequence continues at coordinate 35,100 of JANHGB010047438.1, forward strand.
ACAGGTGAGCTGGAGGACTGTGATCAGGCTCCTCTTAGCCAGTCTCAGCTCAGTTATGCACAGTTCTGTCCTTGGGTGAGAGTTAATACTTGAGCCTCCTTCCTGAAGGATGCTGGAGCTTGGAGATGATTGCATTCCCTTGGCTTTCTCACAGTGTTTTGCAGTTATTGGGGCTGAAGGTAGAAGTTGTGACTTGATCAACTTGAGCTGTCATCTGCAAGAAGCATTTTATTTGCCTGCAGAGTCTGGCTGCTGATACCTAGGGGAGTAGGTACTTGTGAGCAAGTGAATTTCTGAGGCAGATGCAGGCTCATACAGTTACAAAGTTGGAAGTTACATAGGGAAAGGCACAACTCGGGGTGCTGGAGTCCTTCAGAACTTTATCAGTTGTTGCAAGACAGCTGCTTTCATTTCAGAGAGTGCTGGCAAAGAGCTGGTAGAGATTTAACTCTCTGCACTCCAATGTATAGGAAGATAATGGTTTCCAAGCTTGGTGAACTGTAGCACATGTTTTAAATAAGATGCTATGCAGTCTTTGTAGCTATCTTCACAGCCCTAATTGTATGTCATCTATTCAACAGGAACTCAAACAAGTCTCAGCAGGAATTACTCTTGGATCTCATGTGGTCAATCTGGCCAGAACTTCCAGCCTACGGCAGAAAGGCTGCCCAGTTTGTAGATCTCCTGGGATACTTCTCCCTGAAAACACAGCAGACTGAGAAGAAGGTACAGTGTCCTCCTGAGGAGGAGGTGCAGCATCCCAGGTCCTGCTGCTTCCTATGGATTATCACAAATGATAAAGGATACCATGGGAATTATCAGAAATGATGCAGCTGGGACAGATTTTCTGTCAAAAGAGCTTTTGGTGGAAATTTTTCTTGTTCCCAGAACTGTTAAAAAGGCTCCGTCAGGACTTGAGGAGTGTGGATTTTTCATTATTTTAGGGGTTTTTGGTTTGGGGAGGGGTTTTTTGGAGTCTGTGTTAATAATTTTCTTTAGGAGAAAACATCTGTCCCACAGGAAGCTTTTGTGGGAAAATACATTTATTTGCTAGCTCCAATTTATAGGGTTTTGATATTCCAGTTCCTAGAACTCTTTTGTAACCAGGACTCTTGGACAAAGGAAGTGGCAGGATTCCTTAGCGCACCAGTGGGCTTGAGAACAAGTGATTTAAGCTCCCTGATACTTGCATGTGTACGTTTAAAGAGCTGGGAATGCCTCACAAATCTTGGCAGGCAGTTACAGTGACTGCCTGACAAATAGCACTGTTATTGTGGTAAAGCTCTGATTTTAGGATCTATTGCATTCCTGGGTAATGATTTAACCACAGGAATTTCTCTGGTATAGAGCATTCATCTTCTGGGGGACCTGGAATGCCACAAGAGGAGAGATCTTTAGGTCTTTCTAGCAATAAACATGCTGAGAGGACAATATTTTCCTTACTGTGTTGTTTCAGTTGAAGGAATACTCCCAAAAGGCCGTGGAGATCCTGCGCACTCAAAACCACATTCTTACCAACCACCCCAACTCCAACATTTACAAGTGAGTTACTCCTGACTTTGATCCATTTCACTAAAGAGCTTTTCAGCAGAGGAGGGGATGCAGCTTTTCTGCCATCCAGAGGGGAATGCACAATTCTTGTAATAAACTCCTGGTGGAGGAAGGACCCCTGCTGAGATTGTGTGCTCGCTGCAGCTGGGCTTGGGGGAATAGAGATTCCTTTCTGCCATCTGAAAAATGTGCCATTCTCTCTGCTCTCAGCAGTTGGGCTTTAGATTTTTTGCTGTCATTGTTGGTAAATGTTACAAAATATTAGGGTTGTAGAGTATAGACTTGCAGATTTAAGTGTTGTGTACTTAGTCATGGCTTTGATAGTTGTTAATTACACTAAAATGCTGCCTAGCGTAGAACAGTAATGTTCAATCTGCTTTATATTGTAATGCTTTTCTTCCTAAATCTGGGGCTGGGGGCTGCAGGTAAATTGAAACGACACTGATTGAATGGTTTGTGTTTAAAACACAGTGAATGACAAATTGTATGTGTCAATGTTCTTTGCCTTGTTCCAGCACTCTGTCTGGGCTGGTGGAGTTTGATGGCTATTACTTGGAGAGTGATCCTTGCCTTGTCTGCAACAATCCAGAGGTGCCCTTCTGTGTAAGTAACTGCTGTTCTTGAACCCTTTCCAATTACAGGGAGCCAAAATGTTTACAGCAGTGATTTGCAGGGATTCTGAGGGGTTTGGGCTGTAATCATATAGGCAATGTGTCCTTGGCTTTGTCTTTTCAGTACATCAAGCTTTCCTCCATTAAAGTGGACACGAGGTACACAACAACCCAGCAGGTGGTGAAACTCATTGGCAGCCACACCATCAGCAAAGTGACTGTGAAGATAGGAGACCTGAAACGGACCAAAATGGTCCGAACCATCAACCTCTATTACAACAACAGGACGGTGCAGGCCATAGTGGAGCTGAAAAACAAGTATGCTCATCGTGGGTTTTATGTGCAAGTCTCTGAATTTGACATTATGATCTCTGGTGAGGTGCCTGGCTCCTTGTTTTAGCTGATATTCCTCTGTCTGTGTATGCAAGCTCTGTGCAGGCTCAGTGTTAAGCACCTAACTTTACTGTGTGGAAACCAGTGTTAACACCA